>SNQJ01S0057036.1:39400-68368 GCA_010110895.2 Picea sitchensis
GTGGGGGTGGGGGTGGGGCAAGGGTTCACACATCAGTTGGACACTTATTTTTATTACATTTCTACTTAGCCTTGTATTTCCAGAGTGCCAGGTATGTGGCAAACCTGAACTAAAAGATATTCCCAGTGGAAAAAAAATTGTAAGCAAGGTAATGACTAATGAGTTCCATTTTTGTCAGTCCTTAGTCTCCAATGAATACTCTCCCTTGGCATAGTCAAATAGCTCTGGTTAGCAGCAGGACAAAGAAAAGTCATGCAATCCGACTGCCAAAATTCATCCTTGTTTTTGTATTGGAAGGTCATGAATCAAGACTCATGCTGTATAGTAGTTCTATCTTCTTAAGGGTTTTATACATAGGTAGTAGTTTATTGTTTAGCATGGTTTTAATATATATAAATGCGTAAGCATGGCATTTCACTTATCTTGTCAAAATATCTTGTATTGGAACACTGTTGAATGGAGGCTGCAAGGTGTCTTTCTTTAATGCAAACATGTGTTGCCCTTTCATGGTATATGCTGGGAAATTTATGCTTTTGGGCTTTTTACCATAGGATCGTTGCAGTCCCATTCATGCCACTTTGATCGAGTGTTGATGATGGGTTACATCCCCCACCATGGAAAATTTTTATCAACACCATTTTCAAAAGGCTGTCTTTTATGGTGTATCCTCCTCGTTCCGTTAATTTCTTCCAATCTATGCAAGCAAATGGATCATGAGAATAATGGGAAGGACAAACCTGTGCTTCCAAATTGCATCTCTTGTCTTGGTAGTGTCAGCAAGTCCACATATTTCATCCATGGGGAAGCAGTATATTTGAAGATCCCCCTTCGGTTATGTTATCTTGACATTTTACGGGTTGTGGTATTGACATATCGAGTATGTAAATATAATTATATGGTGCTGGAAGACCTAAAGAAATGGACATTGCTCCAATCAAACAAGCTTCCACCGAGTTTGCAGATTTGGCAGAAGATCAAAGCTCCTCTACATGGTGATCTGGAATGGACATGATACACTTTTTCCAAGCGTTGCTCGAATTTATTCTAGTCCTGTTGGTCTGGAATGGACATGATACACTTTTTCCAAGCGTGGCTCGAATTTATTCTAGTCCTGTTGGTGGTAATGGAGCAATCCTTTTCGCCTGAGCTTAGAGTTTGTCTTACCGGATACTTTCCTCTTATTTGATTCAAGTGGATATTGGTGGCCACTCACCTATTCCACTTGGACCCACACCATTGTTTTTTTCAGTTTTTCAATTTCCTTAATTGTAGCACAATTTATTATTTTTAGCACTTTTTCGGGTCCTGAACTTCCGGAGCTGTTTTGAGGCCCTAAACGACGTTTTTTGGGCATGAATGCTCTAGCGAATGTGAGTTCGTTCCAGATTCGATATTCGCTATCAACAGTGTAGTCCTCGGATAGATCTTTCTAACGATGTATCATGTGCGTCAAACGAAGATAGTATGCCAAAGTTACGACCCCAGGAAATTGATGTACCAGTTTACCCCAACGGGGCCCATATTCTGGCGTTTCATCTCCTAGGGTTAGGTTTTTGGATGTTGAGGGTTTTCCATTGTTTCTCAGTAATATATAGGCCTTCGAGCCTCATTGTAACAAGCAGTTCAGAGGCCAGTAGCCGCCACATCTCTTCTCAAAGATAAGCTACCAGCGCCCTAGCTAGTTTATTTTCATTCTGTCTGTAAGCATTTTTCAGTCATTTGTTATTAATGAAATGAAGTCTTATTTCCGCTGCATCTCTGCGTTTATGTGTATTTCTATATTTCATTGTGTTCCTACATAAATCCGGATCATTATTTCCTCTGATTTGTCATTAGATTAGAGCTTTAATGGCTTAAGATGTCTTCAAGTGTCACCGAGTTCAGGTATAGTTGCCAGGCTTGATCCCTTGGTTAAAAGACTCTTTTTTTCTGCCCCAAATTGCTTCTCTCCTTATTTTCTCTTCACCAACCTTGATCTGTAGGATTAGTCAGGCCTTAAAGGCTGCCTTTCCTGTGTTAAGCTTGTAGCGTCTTTTCACCACTTCTGTTTTTCTCCACTATTCTTCTCTCTACTGTTTCCTCCAATATTCTTTTTATTTGTCTTCTCGGACTGTATCAATTGACCGCTTAGCCATCTAGCATGTCAACAACGAAACTCAACAAATCTTCACGACATGCCAAAATAGGGTTTGAGCCTTGATGTTGTCCCTTACAACACATTGATGGATGGACTCTGCAAAGTGGGTAATCCTAACGATGCAATAAAGTTATTTAAACAGATGAAGAATAGCATTCATCACTGATAAGATTACATATACCATGGACTATACAAGGAAGACACACCCCAAGAGGTCTATAAAGTTTAAACTACTGTGCAAGATCTTAGAAAAGGTTTGACTCTGGGATTGTGACATACTCAGCAGTAAATAACAGCCTCTATAAAGATATTGCTCAAATTCACCTGGCAAGAATTGGTAATAGGGAGTGAACTGCAATTGATAAAGTGCAGTGCTGACTTTGGTAACAATGCACTAGTAAAGCTATCTGAAACAGGTTTGGAGGTTGAGCTTGAAGAAGTGATCTGAGTGGAATTTCCATTAGGTTGCACCAGGTGTTTAATCTGAAAAGATTAAACACCTTTGGTTTAGTGTTTAGTGGGCTGCAACTCTTAATTAAATCTACCAGTGGTTCAATCTAAAATGGGTTTGGTGTAGCAGTTAGTGTGTTGAAACTTGCAAAGTGCCCCAGGAAAATTTCATGATATTGCTCACATTAATAATCTGGAATTGGTTTGGTAATATACTTAGTGGGTTGCCATTTGACATTGATGACCTTGCAAATCTCAGGTGGGTTGTCATTTGACATTGATGACCTTGCCAATCTCAAGTTGTGGTTCGTGAATTAGGGAATTGATCTGACCCGCTTTTAACGATTGAGAGGTTGCAAACGTTTTTAAAGCTAACAGAAAAACTGTACAAAGTGACTAAATTTGCTGCAGTTTACATTAATTGAATGATCGGGTTAAGGTCGTCTTCAAGGAGTGTGGAATGGAGGTTAATTATTGATAGATAGTTTTTTTATGTAATTAGTTTAGATGATTTTTTATTTTTTTTTCAAGAGAAAATCTTGTAGAAAAATCCAAAAAATGTTTCTCCATATATTCATAAATGGTATCCTTAAGAAATCCGGACTTTTGATATGTAAATTTAGTGAAGTGGATAGCTTCAAAAAGAAGCCCTGGTTGAGGATATCCTAAAACACCTTTGACTTGGTCAAGATCCACTTTAATGGCATATCGAAAACAGGAAAGAAATGCATTTCAGTATATACTAATATGTACTTGGAGTATATATGTATGTCAATGTATATACTCATGTATATGCATGCCAGCATACATACATGTATATACTGGTATATATTCTGGCATGCATATTTACCATATATTGGTATACATGCATGCCAGTGTATATACTAGCATATGTGCATGCCTGTATAACAGTGTATACATTGGTATCCATACTAGTATACAAGCAGACTTTTTGGAGAGGAAAAGCCATCGAACCTCCGGGGTGTTTCAAATGGTAAGTGGTATTAATTCTCTTCCACCAGAGGTATTGTGATCCATCTTTGCAATATTCCTCTGCTTCTGCCTACCCCAAGACATATCACTGTTGGGTTTTCCAGATTAAACCAATGATGCCTAGAAGCTGATCTCGATGACTCCCGAGAATGGCTGTGTCAAGGCGCACCGGGAAATGGATATGGTGTGGAATGCAGGCTCCATAGCAATAAGGGGATGAATCCTTCGAACACAGGTCAATTAGAGAGAGGAAGGTGTACGTCATAGCCTTGCCTGACATCTTGCAGTAATATTAATTACTCTGGTGTGGAGTGTTTATTGTTAGTTTGTTCCTTGTAGATTTAGAAAAAGAAAATAATAAAATTTAGAAATTATAAACAACCGTTTTTAAGAAAACAATAAAATTAAAAAATAATAAACAACAGTTTTTATTTTGAAATATTTATTTAATATATAATTTTTCTAATTAAATAACATTAACTAATATAAACTCAAACAACTTTGAATACAAAGTAAAAATATACTTATATACATGGCAAAGACTAATAATCATAAAGTATCATGTGTTATATGAAATTTTACTTCAAATATGATAAAATAAAAAAATGTAGATGATACAATTTGCAACAAATATTTGTGACTTTCATGTTTGTTTTTATTTACATCTTTCATGTTTGTTTCAATTTACATCCGATATATTTTGGTTTTATATTTATATTGTAATGTTAATTTTGAAGTAATGTTGTTTTTATGTGTGTATTATTATATTTCAAAGAAGTTGTTATCATGTTTTGGTAATTAATGTATCAATTAAGTATAGTTTTATTGGTTGAGAAAAAGTTGTTACTCTTTTCATCTATATTTAAATCTCACTTGTAACATACTTATTTTTAATGAGTTGATTATTTATGAGTTATATATAATCTATCTAAGTTGGATATGTTATTTAGAAAAAAAAATTACTAGATATATCATAGGTATTCTTAATTAAAATTTTTATTAACTAAAAGGACATTTACAACTTGTAAGACTTCATGGGTAAGATATATCATAGGTATTCTTAATTAAAATCTTTATTAACTAAAAGGACATTTACAACTTGTAAGACTTCATGGGTATTCTTGTTGATACCAATAACATTGCTATAAGTTAATATCAAATACATTTCTTTTAACAATGCAAACATTGACATAATATGTGTTGAATATATTATATATGTATCTATTAATGCCATCTTTACGTCCATTCATAATTGTTTATATATATATATATGTGTGTGTGTGTGTGTGGTGACATTAATTTTAAGGAATTATATATATATATATTTACTTTTTTGGGTTAAAAATAGTTATTTGTCATAAATTGTTTAGGAATATAATTTGAGTTATTATTTAATTTTTCAATGTTTTGAGTGGAAAACAAACAAAATAAAGCATATTAGAAAGGGTTAGGAGAGTCTTCACTCATTGGGTCTTGTCCCCTCCCCAAAGGGGGTTGGGGACATCATGTGGTGAGATTCCATTCCCTTCCTAGAGTTCTTGCATTCCCTAAAATGCTTAGGTAAATCTTTACAAAATGGTTACAGAGTAATTTGCAAAAGTAATTCATGGTAGTAGAGTTTCTTATGTTGATGCTAAGTCATATAGGTCGAAACATGTGGTAAGGGTGTTTGTGTTTTCTTCTTTGTTAACTCTGTCCATTCTTTTGGATTTTCATGGAAGGGTGGGACCAACTGTTGGAGGTTTGTGATGTCATCAATTGCTTCCCTCCTATATTGTTGGTTTTTCTTCCTTGGAGGAGTAGGGTGAGTGATTGATCCTTTGCTTTCGTAATGCATGTATAACTTTCTCATCACTTAGGTCTTTGAGCATGCTTTGGGGCGGGGTGGGGTTGCTTTATCGTCACCATGGATGATGTAGTTAGTGGGAAAATTGATTATTGTTTAAAAAGAAAATCACCTAAGTGTGGAGTTGTTACTTTTGATTGTTACTGGTAGGTCTTTGGAAAGCCATAGTTTTTCAAATCTATTTTCGATAGCGAGATAGGTTGTTTATCTTCCTTTGATGCCTTCTACGAGGGTTTTTCTTTTGAAGCCAACATGAATTTGAGGGGGACTGAGATTTTCACGAGGGTAATTGTTGTGGGGTCCACTTTGAAGATTAGATGATGATGCTCATATGACCCCATCCACCAAGGAGACATTTTTTGTGACTTCTTGGGTTGCCGAGGGCCTTTTTTGGCCTTGGGACTTTAATGCATCATGGCATGCTTAATGCTAAAATAATAATTGCATGAAATCCCCCTTCTTGTAGTCCAAATGTTGAGTTTAGGTGTAATCTTTGGCGATCAGATTTATTTTCAATTTGAATCCATTGGAGAAGTCCATTTCCACACAAATACATGCATAAGTGGTGATATGCATAAGGTCTATTTCTTCACTCCTAAAATGAAACTTACCTAGGGAATTTCCAATCTCTTTAAGAGAATCAAATCTTTGGAATTAGAGGGGAAGGTTGAAAAGTCTTACCCATACTAAAGCCATAAAGAGGGAGTTCAAATAAGGGTTAAATGTTGGGAACCATAACTTCATGCATAGGCTAGCTTGACCCCAAAACCATGGTCTCGTGTTGAGCCTGATATTTTGGTCTTTTGTTGAGTCCAACTTTACAAAAAATAACCCTTTGGCATGGGAGTATATGTATGCCTCTTTTTTTATTTTTGGCTTCCAGGATGTCGAGATCCAACTATGAAGATAAACTAACTTTGTCCAAATCTTGTTAAAAATGCAAATTAGTTCATCATGCCCCCCCTGCTTATCGTTGGTTGGAGGCTCCACTGTTGTTGATTCTTCCTTGGGGGAGCATGGTGAGGGATTGATCCTTTTCTTGCGCAACTTTCTCATCACTTGGGACTTTGAGTGTGATTTGGGGCGGGGTGAGGTTGCTTTATCGTCACCATGGATGGTGTATTTGGTGGAAAAAGTGATCATTGCTTAAAAATCTAATCACTTAAGTGTGGAGTCGTTACTTCTGACTATTCCCATGAGGTCTCTGGAGAGCCATAGTTTTTCAAATATATTCTCGATAGTGAGATCGATTGTTTCTTTCCCTTTGCTACCTTCTATGGGGGTTCCTTTTTTGAAGTCAACTTGTATGTGGGTGTGGGGACCGAGATTTTCACTAGGGGAATTGTCATGGGGTTCACTTTGTTGATTAGATGATGATGTTCAAATACACCCATCCACCAAGGGGGCCTTTTTGGTGACTTCTTGGATTGTCGAGGGCCTTTTTCGGCCTTCGGATAATGTGGTATGACATGCTTAATGCCAAAATAGGAATTGCATGAAAACCCCTTTCTTGTATTCCAAATGATGAGTCTAGGAGTAAAGTTTGGCCATCATATTTATTTTCAGTGGGAATCCATTGGAGAAGTCCACTTCCATAAAATATGGGCATAAGTGGTGATATGCCTTAGGTCCATTTCTTCACTCCTAAAACGAAACTTACTTAGGGAATTTCCAATCTCTTTAAGAGAATCAAATCTTCAAAATTAGAGGGGATGGTTGAGAATTCTTACTCATACTAAAGTTGTAGAGAGGGAGTCCAAAGAAGGGTTAAGTGTTGGGAAGCGTGACTTCATGCATAGGCTAGCTCAACCCTAGAACGATGGTCTTGTGATGAGGATGAGATCTCGGTCTTTCTTGTAGTCCAATTCTACAATAAATAACCCTTTGGCAAATTGGGGGTATATATATGCCTCTTTTTCTATTTTCATCTTCCAAGTTGTCAAGATCCAACTATGAAGATAAACTAACTTTGGTCGAAACTTGTTAAATCTGCAGATTAGTTCATGCCCCCCCTCTCCTTATAGTTGGTTTGTGGATCCTCTATTGTTGATTCTTCTTCCTCGAGGCTTTGAGTGTTCTTTGGGGTGGGGTGGGGTCACTTTATCATCACCATGGATGGTGTAATTAGTAGAAAAAACAATTTAAATTGTTTAAAAAGAAAATTTTCTAAGTGTGGAGTCATTACTTTTGGATATTCCTAGGAGGTCTTTGGAGAGCAATAGTTTTTCAAATCTATTCTCGATAGTGAGATCTAGTGTTTCTCTCCGTTTGTTACCTTATGCGAGAGTTATTTTTTTGAAGCCAATTGGCATGTGGGAGGGACTGAGCTTTTCATTAGGGGAATTGTAGAGGGGTCCACTTTGTTGATCAAATGATGATGCTTAAATGCCCCCATCCATCAAGGGGGCCTTTTTTGTGACTTATTGAGTTGTTATGGGCCTTTTTTGGCCTTGAGACTATCAATGTTGTGGCATGCCTAATGAAAAAATAGGAATTGCATGAAATCCCCCTTCTTGTAGTCCAAACATTGAGTCTAGGTGTAATCTTTGGCCATTGTGTTTACTTTTAGCGGGAATCCATTGGAGAATCCCATCTCCACACAAATACATGCATAAGTGGTGATATGCCTTGGCTCCTAAAATGAAACTTACTTAGGGAATTTCCAATCTCTTTAAGAGAATCAAATCTTTGAAATTAGAGGGGAAGGTTGAGAATTCTTATCCATGCTAAAGTTGTAGAGAGGGATTTTGAAGAAGGGGTAAACTTACTTCGGGAATTTCTTCACTCCTAAAATGAAACTTACTTAGGGAATTTCCAATCTCTTTAAGAGAATCAAATCTTTGAAATTAGAGGGGAAGGTTGAGAAGTCTTACCCATACTAAAGTTGTAGAGAGGGAGTTTGAAGAAGGGGTAAATGTCAGGAACTGCAACTTCATGCCTAGGCTAGCTTGACCCTAGAACCATGGTCTTGTGTTGAGAATGAGATCTTGGTCATTCGTTGAGTCCCACTCTACAACAAATAATTGATCATTCGTCGAGTCTCACTCTACAACAAATAACTGATCCAGAATGAATCATTATATAATTTGTCATCTATCTTAGTACTTTATGGGTGGAAAAATTGGAGGAATTGGCTTGTAAGGCCCATTTTAGTGGTAGGTCCCAGTTTAGAGATTTAGGTTTTGGAACCTTCCAAATCCATTTTGAGGCATCAAATGGCATTTTTAGGGGTCAAATTTTTTTGATCATAGCTCGCAACCCATGGACGCTATTCTACATATCAAGACCTTTCCAACGATGAAAAAATCACCTCTAACAAAGCTCTTATGCGAAAGTTATGCCTCCCACAAGTTGACCTACCCTATTGACAACCATGGTACAAGTGGATGCCATGTCGATCCCCATCACTCACACATGTGGGGCTAGCCACATGTGGAATTTCAAGAATATTCTAGAAGGTCCAAAAGCTTATCACTAATTGAGGGTCGATGATGCAAAAACCCTAACCCTAGACGACTATTGGGCTATGTTAAATATTAGCATGTTAGGAGGAGAAAGGGTTCCATTCTTTTGTATTTTGTTTTTTCCATAGTTGAGTAGAGAATCCAAGGAGTGAGATTGGAAGGCATAACAAAGGTAGGGAGAAGAGTTTGTATTGTCCATTTAGGCCATAGATTCATAGAAAACTCCATAGTGAGTGCCCCTTTCTTTGTATTTGCATTTTCATAACTAAAGAAAAGAGAGTAGAGCATAGGCCTCACCTTCTAGCTGAGTTTTCTCCCATATCAGGTTTCCCATCATACATCTTGTGTTCAATTGTGTGTAGATTTTCCTGTTCTTTTATTTTTGTATTTAGTTATTTTCATAAATTTGAGCAATAAGCTAATCTGGAATCTAAATAAATAAATTGCATAATCTAAGATTTCAGAATATTATAATATATGTTGTGATGAACTGTTCCAATGGAATATCCATGGAAATTTGCAGATCATATTGGTATCAGAGCAGTTTTCTTTGGGGTATTTTTGGAAAGTTGCAGGGTGTATGAATTGGCTTAAGAAGGAAGTCATAGAACCCTATCTATGGCGGATGCGTCTCTTCATAACAATCCTCAAGATGCAATGGAAGAGATATTTTCAACCCTGGAAGAGAAAGTTGTTTATATCTCTTGCAACATGGCCCTCCTCATGGTAGCTCTAGCAAACAAGTTTGGACCCTTTGGAGAGGTTGGTGACTCTAACTTAGAAGATGGATCTGATGCAAAATAAGGTGATAGTGAAGACCCAAAAAAGGAGTCTAGAAAAGAGCCCAAGTAAAATAAACCAAGTTCCAGTGCCATCTCTCCTTCACAACCTCTATTCAAAATGGAAGTGAAAAAGGATGTCAAACCCTATCAAGGTGAAATCAATGATGTTAAGTTGAATTATTGGTTGAAACAACTAGAAGTGTATTTTAAGTGTCCATAATATAGATGAAGAGCATAAAATTTCATTTTCCTGATTAAAACTAGAGAGTCATGCACTAACCTTGTGGGAAAGTCACACAAAGACACTTAGGCTGGAGGGTGATCCACTGGTAACTAAGTCGGGGGGGTGTTTAAAACCATCATCAAGTCCAATTTCTACCCTATTGGGTACGTGGTGGACCAATGAATCCATTGACATCACTTGAGGCAAAGGAAAGGGTAGAGTGTGAAAGAGTACAACACCAAATTTAGGAAGATGATGATCATGTTGGGTATCTCTTCCAAGAACCCAGTCGTACTCCTTAAGTATTTGGGGGGTCTACAAAATCATTTGAGAAACCAAGTGATGCTCTTCAAACCCAAGACCATTGATGAGGCTTGTGTGAAAGCACATTATCTAGAGAACATAGGCCATAATAAAGGACAACCAAGTGGTTATAAACATAAAGATCACTAAGAAGCTTCCAAGTAGGGGAAGAAGATGTGGAAAGGGAAAGAAAAGAAGACAACAACCATTGCACATCAGTGTATGGATCCAAACAACCATTGTAACCATCGCAATATTGATGGTCACATCCAAGACAAATGTGGAAGCTACATCCATAGTTGAATCCAAATAATTGTAAGAAGGATTCTAAGAAAAAGACAGATGCCTTTCAAAGTGGAGATAGATGCAAGTGAGTATGCTATGAGAGTAGTTTTGATGTGAGGTAAGACAATATGCTATCATTCTGAGATGTTTCATGGGGGAGTCTTGAACTACCCTACATATGATAAGGAACTCTAAGCCTCAGTTCAAATTGTTAATAAGTGGAAGAACTATCTAATGGAAAAGGAAACCATTATTCACACTAGATTCCAGTCATTGCAATATTTGCAGGCCTAGAGTAAGCTTCAACAAACCAGACATTACAAGTGGATTGGATTTTTGCAACAATTTCATCTGGTCATCAAGTATAATAAGGGTAGCACTAATAAGTTGGCAGATATGCTTTCAAGGCCATCCACATCCAATATTACAACTTTGGGAATTATTCTACACATGCAGTCTTTTAGCCATGATGCATACAAAGAGGCATACACAAAAGATAGGGAATTTAAAGAGGTGTTTCAATAGCTACAATGCCAAATTCAAGTAGAAGAAGGTGATGATAAGGTTGATTATCATCTCCAAAATGGGTTTCTCTACAAGCTAGACAAGCTCTGTGTTCATAAAGGTGAGATATTGCAACTTATTAGAGAGGCTCACACCTCCAAGGTTGCAAGACATTTTGGTGTTGGGAAGACAATTTCTAGGTTACAAAGGTATGTGTATTGACCTAAAATGTAAGAATATTAGTTCGGAATATTAGAGGATACATACTTTGTTGTACCAGCAAGCCCAATAATTAAAAAAAAGGTCTATACCATCCCTTACCTATACCTACTTGACCTTGGAAAAACATTTCCATGGATTTTGTGGTTGGTTTGCCAACAACTAGGAAGGGACATGACTATCTATTTGTGGTAGTTGATAGGTTCAACAAGATGTGTATTCTAATGCCTTATAAAAATACCATCCAAGGACGAGAATCAACAAACATGTTATTTTAATAGTTCTAGGTGCACTTTGGGACACCAAGGAGCATCATCCTAGACAAGGATACTAGATTTCCAAATACCTTTTGGACTACACTTTGGGAGAAGATGCACACAAAATTGAAGAGACATACAACATTCCATCCACAGACATACAAGAAAACAAAATTAGTCAACAAGACATTGGTACAAACTTTGAGGGGTTACAATCATAAGAATTCAAAGATCTGAGAAGAAACTTTTATCTACATTCAATACTCTTATAACATAACATTCCATACTTCTACTGGTAAGTCCCTTATTAAAACTTGCTTTGGATATTTTCCACCTTTGCCTTTGGATGTATTATATGGACAACAAAGAGGAGTGAGGGAATACGTCACGTGGGAAGCATTGGAATCAAAGAAGTTTGTTGAAAACATTAGGCAGATCCATTTGCAAGTACATGAGACATTGAATAAGTCATAGGAAAGGTACAAGGCTTGACATGATCAACACAGAAAAGAAAAAATCATTCAAAGTAGGAGACTAAGTTTAGTTATAATTGAACAAGGAAAGACTAAAGGGTCCTAGTAGGAATACCAAGGCTTTGCAGTATGGCTCTTTTGAGGTATTGGAGAAGGTGGGTGATAACACTAACATACTCAGTCTACCCCCATGCATGTGCATTTACTCATTAGTGAATGTGGAGAATCTGAAAGTCTATGATACTTCCATGTCGGATTAGGAAATCAAGGAGTAGGTCACACCTACCATAGAGGACTTAACACTAAAAACTTAGGCATAGTTGGAAAAATATACAGTCTTGTAGAAGAGGTCTAGAACTACCATATAGGGGCAGCATGACCTTTGGCAGATTGGGTTGAAAGGAAAACTTTCAGACAAGGAAAAATGGTATTCCAAGGAGAAGGTAGAGGAAAAATTTCCTCACTTCATTCAGTAAAATATTGTGGATACCAAAAACCTCTCTAAATGGATAGGTATGATACAAAACGAATCATTGTATATCTATCATTTATCTTAGTACTTTCTGGGTAAACAAATTGGAGGAATTGTCTTGAAGGGCCCATTTTAGTGGGAAGTCCCAATTTAGAGATTTGGAGTTCAAAACCTTCCAAAGCCATTTTGAGGCATGAAATGCGATTTATTTTGGTTAAAACTTTTTGAGCAATTATCACATCCCAATGACACTATTCTACACATCAAAACATTTCCAAGGGTGCAAAAATCGCCTAAATTAGAGCTCCTATGCATAAGTTATGCCTCTTGCAAGTTGACCTATCTTGTTGACCACTATGGTACAAGTGGATGTCACATCAACCCCTATTACTCACACATGTGGGGCTAGCCACGTGTGGAATTTCAAGAAAATTATAGAAGGTCAAAAACCTTATCACTAATTGAGGGTTGAGAATGCAAAAATCCTAACCTTAGACAACTATCGAGTATGTTAAACACTGGGCTTCTAGGAGGAGAAATGGTTCCATTCTTTTGTATTTTACTTGTTCCATAGTTGAACAAAGGATCCAAGAAGTTGGATTTGTGTGATAGGTGGGCCCGAATAACAAACAAAATATATACATATGTTTGAATGAATAAAAATGAATAATAAATGATGATGAAAAAGCACAATATGAGTGCTGCCATATATAATAACCCTAAAGGCACTTTGGAAAGCATCCATGAGAGGATGCGTATTTTTATTAAAATAATCAATTATCAATTACTACTTAATATTATTTAATATTTTTACATTACATTGCCTCTCCCTTAAAAATTGTTTTGTCCTCAAAACAAGGTAATGAAGGATCTAGCTGACGAAAACTCTCTGGCTCCCATGTTGCATCTTCTTTCAGAAGGTTCTTCCATTTGATGAGATACTCTTTGATTATTTGAGAATGCAAACTTCTCTCTCTTGTGCCAATAATGGATTATGGTTCTAAAAAACTCTTCCTTCATCATCCAACATCGAAAGTATAGTTTGTGCCTTTTGTTGTTTTCCCAATACCTTTTAAGGCATGAGACATGGAAAATATTGTGAATACGACTATTGTCGGGTAAGTCCAATCCATAAGCGACTTGACTGATCTTTTTGTTGATCTGATATGGTCCATAAAACTTTGGTTATAACTTATTTTTTCCTTGTTTCTTAAGAGATAATTGTTTATAAGGTTGGATCTTGATGAATACCCAGTCTCCAACTTCAAATTCTCTTTTAGATCGACATAAATATGCTTGTTGCTTCATATGGTTCCTAGCAACTACTAAATTATCCTTAAGTAATTGAACAACCTTTTGATTCTCTTCTAAATGATCTTTAACTGTTGCAATTTTTGTCTGGTTTGCAACAAACTCCTTCCATTTCGAAGGTTCATACCTATAAAGAGCTTGAAATGGTGTCATTTTGGATGATGTATGATATGTGGAATCGTACCACCATTCAACTAAGTGCAATCATTGGAACCACTTATTTTGCTTTTCAGACATGAAACAACAAAGGTAAGTCTATAAACATTTATTAACAATTTGTGTTTGACCGTTAGTTTGAGGGTGGTAGGATGAGCTCATATTGAGGGATGTACCAATCTGTTTGCAAAATTGCTTCCAAAAATTCCCTTTAAACTTGTCATCTTTGTCACTGACAATGACTTTGGTAAAGCCATGTAACTTGTAAATGTTTTTATAGAAAGCTTTGATTGTCTGCTTTGCAAAACCTGTGTTCCTTACCCCAATAAAATGTGCATACTTGGTTAATCTGTCTACCGCCAATAGTATTTTATCCTTTCCTTCTGACAATGGTAATCCTTCATTGAAATCCATCGATATCTCTTCCCATTTTTTATTTGGAACATGTATCAAATGAAGTAATCTGGGAGTTAAAATGTTTTCATTTTTGTTCCTTTCACAAGGATCACACTCTGCGACATATTTATGGATATCAACATTAATACCTTTCCAGAAAAATGATTGGCGTGCATTGTAATAAGTTTTGAAGAATCCTACGTGACCTGTAGTTGGACAATCATGGAATTCTTGTAGGACCTTGGATTTAAATATTGAGTTGGAATTTAAGTAAATTATTTATTTATACCATAATATGTCATTTTTCCATTCAAACTTGGGGTATTGATTCACGTTATTGATTATGGAGCAAGTCTCTGGTTTTTTGGCATATTCAGTTTGGATTTCATCCAACCATTCATGAATTTCCATTGACACTACAAAGGCTTGAGTTTCTTCATCTCTTCATGAGAGGGCATCGACCACTAGATTGTCTTTTCCCCTTTTATGTAGAATTTCCATGTCGAAGGTAGCAATTTTCTCTATCCATTTATGTTGTTTGGTTGTCAATGTATTTTGTTGTAACAGATGTTGAAGACTATTGTGATCTGTTTGTATCAGGAACTTGCTTCCCAAGAGATATTGTTTCCATTTCGTAAGTGCATGCATGATAGCGAGCATTTCCTTGTTGTATGTCGACTCTAGACATTCCCTTTTATTTAACTTCCTACTCTCAAATGTGATTGGGTGCCCTTCTTTAATCAATACTGCTCCTATTCCAAAACCAGAGGCATCACATTCAATTACAAAGGGTTTTGAGAAATCAGGTGTTGCCAACACCGAGATTGTAGACATGATATTTTTCATAGCCTCAAAACAATTTTGTGCTTCGTCATTCCATTTAAAGGAGTTTTTATTTAGGACGTTTGTTAAGGGAGCAGTTAAATGTGCATAGTTTTTGACAAATCTTCGATAATATCCTGCCAACCCTAGAAATTCTCTTAGCTTAGAAATATTTTTGGGTTTGGGCCACTTTGTGATTGTGTGAATCTTCTTTGGTTCTACTTTGACCCCTTCTTTAGATATGATGTGACCCAGATATTCTACTTCCTCTTTGCCAAATGTACATTTTTAATTTTTCGCATAGAATTGATTTTCTTCCAGGAGAGATAATATTGTTTCTAGATGCTTTAGATGTTCCTTCCATGTCTTGATGTATATGAGGATGTCATAAAAAAAGACTAATACATATTTCCTGAGGTGGGGATGGAACAATTTATTCATAACTTCTTGGAAGGTGGCAGAGGCATTAGTTAGCCCAAAAGGCATCACCTTAAATTTGTAGTGTCCCTCATGGGTCTAAAAAGCGGTTTTGGCCACATCCTCTAGTCTTACTCTAATTTGATAATAACTTGATCTCAAGTCCAATTTTGAAAGATATCGAGCTCCATGGATTTCATCCAAAATTTCATCTATGAATGGAATGGGGAATTTATTCTTGATTGTTATTTTGTTTAACCCTCAATAATATATGCATAATCTGAAAGATCCATCCTTCTTCTGCACTAGAACTACTGGGGTTGCATATGGACTTCTTCTTTTTTTAATAACCCCACATTCAAGCAAGTCTTGTACCAACCTTTCAATTTAAATTTTATGATGATGGGGGTACCTATAAGGTTTTACTTTGACCGGACTTGACCCTGATTTAATTTCAATTATGTGTTCAATCCTTCTCTTTGGTGGCAATTCCATTGGTAGGTATTGAAATACCTTATTTTGTTTTTGGATTAACTCTTGAATTTATAAGGATTTGGAATCTTCTTGTTCTGACTTTTTTCATCCCATCTGGTGGCATTGAATCAAATAAGCAGTAACTCATTTTCTGATTAGTTTCTCCATTTTTTGCGATGACATGAATTGTGTGTATGGGGCTCAGAATCCACATAGTTTATACTTTTGTCCTTGCCATTTGAACTTAATGAAATAATTCTAGTGGTTAGCGGAGTAAGCGCCTAATGTCTGCGGACATTGAATTCCCAAGACCACATCTACTCCTCCCAATGGTAAGGTGTAGAAATATGAGGTTAGATTGTAGTCTTGTATGTTCAATTTCACCTTATGGCACTTTCCTACATTATCGATATTTTTTCCATTTGTAACCATTACTCTCATATATGGCACTGGGTATATGAACAATTTGAGCCTTCTTGCAACAATGATATCAAGGAAGTTACAGGTACTCCCTATATCGATTAGTACCGTGACATTATTATTTTTTATGTGCCCGTTTAGCTTAAGAGTTTGTGGTTGACTGATACCCACCATGGCTGCTATAGATACTCTAGGTGTGTTGTCACCCTCTGCCCCTGATGCAATATTTGGGAGATTGTCTACCTCTTCATCTTCTGATTCTTCTGAACTTGTTCATCATTTCCTTCTAGTTCAAATGTGTATAATTTCTTTGAACTATCTTTTGTGCGACACAGATATCTGGGGTCCCATCTATCTCCACAATGTCTGCATTTTCCTTCTTTCATTTGTTGTTCTTCCATATTTATTTTGTCATCTCATATGTGTGGAGGTATGTATTTATATTTATCTCTTTCTGTCATATGGAGTGTGTTTCGTTTTGAATATGTATTCCCATTTCTTGATTGGAACCCTTCAAATTTGTCTTCTGCTACCCTTTCCTTACACCTTGCTACCTCAACAGATGGAATGTCATGCATTTTCAATTCATTTTGGAGATATGGTTTAAGGCCTCCCATGTATGTCTTGAGTAATTCTTTGCTAGATAACCCAAATACTCATGTGGCAAGAGATTCTCATTGATGCGTGAAATCCTCAATGCTTCCTTTTTGATGAAGACGGGTAAGTTTCTTGAAAAAATCATTTTCGGTGATTCCTTGGAATCTTTTTAAAAAATTGCTTTTAAATAGGTTCCTGGTGAATGAGAAATTTTCTCCTTTCCACCACATAAACTAGTTATATGTGTTATCCTCCAAATGCATGGAAGCATATTTAACCTTTTCTTCATCTCACATAATGTTATTTATATTGAAATACTCTTCAACTTTGTTAAACCATGTGACACATTGATCTTCGTCCCCGTTGTATTTTGGTAGTTCCATTTTTTCCCTGGGAGGACATATCATGAGAGGTTGATATTGGTTTCCTGTTGATGAATGGTATGGGGGTGATGGTGGTGGTGGTGGTGGTGAGCGAGATTGTGAGTGAGCTGAAGATAGAGACATGATTGAACTATTTTGTCATTTAGTGTGCCCTCGAGAACCTCGATGTTTCTTCTTTAAATTTTTTATGATTTATTCCACATTGATTTTGATGTCGTCTTTGAGTTCAACATTACTATTTTTTATTTATTCTTTTAGCTCCTATTGGTTTTTGCTGGCGACTTCTTTGAGCAAGTTGATTTCTTTTTCAAAGAGATCCACCTGGTTCTTCAAATCTGTCATGCTTCTAGTGTGTGTGGGAGAATACTTGGACGCAATTTTTGCGTTGGAGTTGATAATGAGAATCAATAGAAATATATATATATATATATATATATATATATATATATTAATTTTCTATTATATGTTTGAAAGAAGAAAAATAGGAGTAGGTCATGGACAACGACGAGAAGTGGATGTGAGAGAGTGTGGGGGAGACACAAAGGAGTGGAATAGACAGATAGAACATGGAAAGCGTTGGGACACCGTGGATGGTCGAGAACCTTGCTCTAATACCAATGTGATATTTAGGCCCGAATAACAAATAAAATATATACATATGTTTGAATGAATAACAAATGATGATGAAAAATTACAATATGAGTGAGTCACTTTGGAAACCATCCATGACATGATGCGTATTTTTATGAAAATAATTAATTATCAATTACTACTTAATATTATTTAATATTTTTTACATTTCAATTTGAGAGAGTAAAAGAGGTAGGAAGAAGAGTCTGTAATAGCCATTTAGGCCATAGATTTATAGGCAACTCCATAGTGAATGCCCCTTTATTTGTATTAACATTTTCATAACCAAAGAAAAAAAAGCAGAGAATAAGCCTCACCTTCTAGTTGGGTTTTCTCCTATATCGGGTTTCGCAGGATACATCTTTTGTTCAATTGTATGGATGGTGTGTATATTTTCCTATTCGTTCATTTTTGCATTCAATTATTTTAATAAATCTGAGCAATAAGCTAGTAATAATTAATTTTGGATCTAAAGAAATAAATTGCATAATTTAAGATTTTAGAATATTATAAGAGTTGTTGTGAAAAATTGTTCCAGTGGAATATCCACAACAATTTAAAGATAACCCTTTGTCATGGGGGTATATGTATGCCTCTTTTTGGATTTTTGGCTTCTAGGTTGTCAAGATAGAGATTCTTGATAGAAATACACTGGGAATGATACGACTGTTCTTGGCAGCATTGGCAGCTTTCAACATTTTAAAAGAAATGAAAATGGAGGATCTGATGAAGACATTGGCTAAAATATATGAAAAACCCTCAACCTCCAAAAAGGTATTTATAATGAAGTGATTATTTAATATGAAGATGTTAGAAGGTGGGTCTATTGCAGAGCATTTAAATGAATTTAATACAGTTACTAATCGTCTAAGTTATGTAAAATTCGACTTTGATGATGAGGTTAGGAATCTTCTAATATTGTGCTCATTTCTAGAAATTTGGAACAACTTGGTCATGGTTGTAAGTAACTCTGTATCTGGTTCAAACACTTTGAAATCTGATGATGTTGTTGGTGTTATCCTTTATGAGGAAATGAGATGGAAAATCATAGGTGAGACATCAGGTAATGCATTGATCGTGGAGAATAGGGGAATACAAAAGGATAGAGGAAAGAGCTTAGGGAACTACGAGAATTATAGGAAGGGAAGATCCAAATCCAAACTAGGAAAAATAGAGCGTTGGAATTGTGGGAAGAAAGGACATATGAAGAAAGACAACAAAGATCCAAAGAAACAAAGAGATGGACAACATGATAACATTCAAGAAGCAAATGTAATAGGTGATGTGTTACAAGATGATTTGATTATTTATTTAGATAATGTGAATGAATCTTGGCTAGTAGATTCAGGGGCTTCGTTTCAATCCATACCCCATAGGAAATATTTCCAAGATTATGTTCAATATGATTTTGGACATGTTTATTTGGGTGATGATGAACCATGTCAAAGTTTTGGAATGGGTAAGGTAAAAATAAAACAAAATAATGCAAACTAATGGTCACTGAAAGAGGTGAGAAATATACCAGATCTAAGAATAAATCTAATTTCAACAGGACAGTTGGAAAGTGAAGGTTGTATATCTGCATTTACAGATAAGGTGTGGTAGGTCACTAAAGGATAATTAGTAATGGGAAAATGAGAGAAGGTAGGTACATTGTATTTATGTAATGGTAATGCTAACTCTTCAAATCTCTTTAGCTTCAACAGGCGTGGATAAAACATTGTGGCATCATAGGCTTGGACACATGAGTGAGAAAGGGATGCAAATAATTCCCAAAAGGAATTTGTTGCCGGATCTTAAACAAATTGATTTTGATTTATGTGAACACTATGTTTATGGAAAACATAAGTCATATTTCTCGGGATTGGAAAGGAAAATAAGAGAGAAAAGTTAGATATTGTGCATACAGATGTATGGGGACCAACTCAGGTATCATCTCTTGGTGGCTCTCATTAGTATGTTACTTTATTGATGATACAACTAGAAAAAATTGGGCTTATTACATTCGACAAAAATATGATGTTTTTGACACTTTTAAGAAATGGAAAGCTTTGGTTGAGAATGAGACATGAAAATAGTTGAAGTGTCTTAGATCAGACAATGGAGGTGAATATCACAACAAGAAGTTTGATGATTAATTTTCATAGCATGGGATTTGTAGAGAGAAGACAGTTCTAGTAACACCAAAAGAAAATGGTGTGTCATAAAGGATGAATAGGACAATCATGGAACATGCAAGGAGTATGAGATTGCATGTTGGGTTTCCCTTACAATTTTTGGAATATGTTGCAAAGACTTATGTTTACTTGATAAATATAGGGCCTTCAAGATCCCTAGATAGTGACATTCTAAAGGAGGCATGGACATGTAAAAAGGTAACTACTCATTTATGAAGACTTTCGGTTGTGAAGCATTTGTCCATGTTGATAAAGAAAATAGAACAAAGCTTGAGGCAAAATCCAAGGAGTGTACCTTTATTAGATACAATGTTAATGATTTTGGTTATCGCTTATGGGATTATGAAAATCATAAAATCATTAAGAAAGAAACAAAAAAAAGGAAAACACAAAATACACAATGCTTGATGAAATCAAAGAAAATGAAATTCCGAAGGTACCAAAAAATCAAAATGTACAAAAACAGGAGAAACATGCAACTCGAACTATTGCAAGTGTTGTTAGAAGATCTACCAGGTTAATTATACCCCCTGAACTATACTCTGTTCCATTGTATTGTTTATTCTTGTCTGACTCCGATGAACCAAAAACTTATGAAGAGACAATGCAGGTAGACACTAAAAAGAAGTGGGAGCATGGTGTGAAAGAGGAAATGAATTCCTTAGTAAATAACCAGACTTGGGACTTGGTTATGTTTTCTGCAGAAAAAAGATCATTGTAGAATAGATGAGTTTACAAGTTGAAGGAAGAAGATGGAGGCAAAAATCGGTACAAGGCTTGACTTGTTATAAAGAGGTTTGCACAAAAGAAAGGTATAGATTTTGATGAAATATTTTCTCCTGTTGTTAAAATGACTTCAATTAGGACTATTTTAAGTCTTGTGGCAGTAGAATATTTTCATCTTGAATAGTTAGATGTAAAAACATCTTTTCTCCATGGGGATTTGGAGGAAGATATTTATATGCAGTTGCCACAGGGATATCGGTTCAAAGGGAAAAAAAAATTGGTATGAAAGTTGAAGAAGATCTTGCATGACCTAAAGCAAGCTCCAAGGAAGTGGTGTTTGAAGTTTGACAAGTTTATGATAGAATAAGGTTATAGTAAATGTCATTATGATCACCATGTTTATTTTAAGAGGATAGAAAATGAAAGTTGTATTATCTTGCTATTGTATGTATATGACATGCTTGTTGCAGGATCTAACATGTAGGATATAAATGTGCTAAAAGGGAAATTAGCTAATTCATTTGCGATGAAGGATTTAGGTGATACAAAGAAAATCCTTGGTATGAGAATAACAAGAGATAGAAAAAAACACAAATTGATATTGTCTCAGGGTGAGTACATAGAGAAGGTGTTGGATAGGTTTAGAATGCAGAATGGAAAACCAGTTAATACACCTTTGGCCAGCCATTTCAAATTAACCAAGGAAATGTGTCCCAAGACACATGAGCAGATAGAATACATGTCCAGAGTCCCTTTTTCATCCACAGTTGGCAGCTTGATGTATTCTATGGTTTTCACAAGACCAAATATTGCACATGTAGTGGGAGTTGCGAGAAGGTATATGAACAATCCAGGTAAAGAACGTTGAGGGGTGGTAAAATGGATTATCAGGTATTTGAGAGGTACTGCTACTCATGCATTATGTTTTGGAGTTTCACACACAATTCTACAGGGATATGTTGACTCAGATATGGCAAGTGATAAAGATAGCAGGGGAAGCACCATAGGGTATGTTTTTACTATAGGTGGAACATCAGTAAGTTGGATTTTGAAACTGCAAAATGTTTTTGCACTTTCAACAACAGAAACAGAGTATGTTGTTGCTACAAAGGATAGTAAATAGATGATTTGGTTACATAGGTTTATGGAGGAATTGGGAAAGAAGTAGGAGAATAGCAAGTTGTATTGTGAAAACCATAGAGTCATTCATCGTGCAAAGAACTCAACCTTCCATTCTAAGACTAAGCATATATAGCTCAGGTACCATTTCATACAATCCATTTTGCAAGATGGATAATTGAAGTTGGAAAAGATATGTACTATCCAAAATCTTGCATACATATTAACAAAGGTAGTAACTAGAGAGAAACTAAGTTCCTCCTCAGTTTCAACTGGCCTTCAAGCATGAAGGTGAAGGTGACACATTTTCTAGGTCCAAGGTGGATCATAGTCCAACAAGTACAGTAACAATGAATTTGTTGTGATGAGTCTACAAGTGGGAGATTGTTGGTTATGGAGCTTGATTATATTCTTGATTCAGAGGTCTTGTTTCATCCGTTTTTGGACCCCATTACCTGACCGGGGGNGCCCCCGAAGAGAATTTTTTGGGAAAATTGACTTGTAAAGTATTGTAATTTTGTAGTCAATCTGTACCATTCATTATAAGGTCACAGATATGACGGGAGAAGTTATGTTAGGGTTTTTTTACCTAGAAGGAAACCTTCTTTTATGAGGGAATTTTATTGCGATTGTGTATGTGAGTGAATATTGCATTATGAGAGAGGAGACTGTGAGAGAAAGAAGAGGAAGTTATAGCAGGTATGTTGTAGGTTGCATCCCTTCATTTGTTGGATAATAATAAAGGAAGGGCATGCATATTTATCTGGTGGAAGAAGACCACATTGGGTGAACCACGTATATATGTGTCTCTATTGTATTGTGTATATTATGTGTTTTATTTCCTCATTTGTTTTATTTTATTGCTCTATGGTCCTATTTTTCTAACAGAAACCCCATTGTTGAAAGGGTGCTTCAAGTACAACATGTTTCAAAGGTAAAGTATCCAATCATTGTTTCCTTGTGAAAAATTGACACGGTTGACAAGACCTTACATAATGATGAACATCATTGAATGATGTAGGCCTATAGTAACCTTCCCTCAAGATTTTATGCATGGTAGTGTGAGCTACGAAGTGGCCCCCACAATACCCTGAATGGAACTCCCCAACTAACTTGTTGGCTTCTTCTTTGTTAATGTATCTAATGATTATTCTATCAAGGTTGCTTCAACCAAGGACATCCCAATTCAAGCAATATCTCATGGATTTTAGCCTCAAGGATCTTCTTTTACAATCAACCAAGTGGTTATGACATAATAAATTCTTCAGGTAATAAGCGATATCCTAATACCACTTGTTATTCTCCCATTCACTCAAAACAACATTTACTTGATCATTTTCATTTGTCCCCAAATATTTTTCATTTCCCTCAATTAAAATCTTAGATAAAGCTTGCCCTTTTATAATCTTGGTTGGTTTAATGTCTAGGTCATATTCTTGAATCTTAGATACCTATTTGCCTCGAACTCCAAGAAAATCTTGTTGCGCTAACACATCCTTAATGAATGGGTATGGTACATAGGATATGATATTTTTGTACCTAACATAACTCTTAAATTTTTTCAATGATTGCACCAGGACATAGGATTGCTTCTTTGTAATGGTGTAAGTTAATTCAACATCTTTAATATTTTAATTCATGAAAGCTATGGGTTGCTCATTATTTTACTTTTTCTTTTGCAACAACACACTAGCAATCGTATCTTTAGATGCAAATGAGAAAATGATAAAATTTCGAGAATAATCTAGGATAACAAGGACCGATGCCATTGTGATAACTTATTTAATATCTTTAAATTATTTCCTACTACAATAATCCCACTTGAACACATCATATTTCTTTAATAAAACATTCATTGGTTTGACAATCTTAGCAAAATTAGGAATGAATCTTCTTATAAATTTGATTTCACCAAAGAATGAATGTACAATTTTTCTATTATCTAGGAAAGGGGTATTCTTAATGGAATCAACTCTTTCTATATCAATATAAATACCATCTTTGAACACAATATGACCCAACAATTTTCCCTAGTCCACACCCAAAGTTGACTTTTTAGGATTCAATGAGATTCCATACTTCCTACATCACTCAAACACTTTCCTCAGATGATGCACATGTGCATTTCTCTCTTTGGACACCACAATTAAGTCACCTTGGTAAATTTCTATTATATTTCCCACTAAGTCTCTAAAAATAAAATCCACATCCCTTTAAAAAGTTGATCCAACATTGAAAAAACTGAAGGGAAATCTCAAGTAATTGTAAGTTCCCCATGGGGTGGTGAATGTTGTCTTAATTTGATCTTCATCAAGTTTAACAAAAAAATGATTATATCTTGAAAAACTATCCAATGTGGGAAGCATTCCAACCACGATAACTCTTTTCAACATATTTTCCATATTAGGTAAAGGATAGTTGTCTTTGAGAGAAAGTTGATTAAGGTTTCTAAAGTCGACACACAATCAGATTTCACTAGTTTTCTTCCAAATTATAACCAAGTTGGCCACCCAGGAGAAATGTATAATGGGAGATATGATCTTCACATCAAGATTATTTCTCAATTCCTTTAGGATTAACGAGACTAACTTAGGGTTTATATTTCTTTTCTTTTGTCTAAAAGGTTGCACCCCTTATTTTAACAAAGTGGCATGTTGAATTATGTCTCCTTTATAAGCCTTTAAATCATTGTATGACCGAGTAAAGGCATATTAGTACTCACAGATAATATTTTCAATATCTCTTCTCTCATCGGGAGTAGCGGTCTTTCCTATTTTAATCATTCTAGGACTAGACGTTTAACCAATGTTGATCCCAAAAGCTTCTTCAGATTGATCAATAACAGTTTTCTCTTTGTACATCTCAAGTCTATCAAATGTTCTCTCCAAGGGAACTGCTCCTTTCAAAATTGAATTTTTTGGAAAATCTTCAATTTCCAAATATCGACTCTTAGTTTCGCCTTGACAATTAATTTGGTTTTCCAATAACTCTTTCAAGTTATTCATAAAATAGACAATTTGAGCATGATCATGAAAGACTTTCCAATGCTCAATATTGTTGGGAATGGTTGTTCTGAAAACAATTTCCATTTTACACTCATTGGTGACCAACTCCTTGCATGGTTTCAAAGTGGATGATGCCACTGCTAATGCATCATCAACAACATTTTTCTCTCTCAGAACTTCTTCGATTGCAGAAACATAAAAGATTTCAATGGTATCCAATACTGAATTTCTATACCTTTTCAATCTTTTGTTATTTGCATCAAACACTTTCTTCACTTGAGAAACAATAAGATTAGAATCCTCGATTAACTTTAAACACTTAATTTCCATGTCTCATGCCAATTCTAATCCTAGACTCAAGGCTTCATATTTGGAAATGTTGTTAATATAATCAAACTCGATTATATAAGAGAAAAGTTCGAAAATGCCTATCAAAGACACAAAAACAATCCCTTCTTCAACTCCTCTCTTGGATCAAACACCATCAAAATACATGGACCAAATACCCTCATGGTTCTCTTCCTTATTTGGAACTATCAAATTTGAAAAGAAACACAAGTTTCCAAATTATTCTTCAACACACATCAACACATTCATAGGATCCTCAAGATCGTCAAATTGGTATCTCATAGCTGGTCGCCTATAAAGAGTGACAAAGGTTCCTTCACAGGTTGGGATGGTGGTGGAAGATAAGTCCATTTGAATGCTACCTCCAAAAATTGTAGCCCATCTCCTAGATAACAACATCCCCCAGAAATTAGGAACATCTTTGACTACAACATCCATCAACAAAGAGATATATGGATACACAAATAGACTAACCTTTGAATCCTTTATGAGACCAAAAACCTTTATTTCTCTTCAATCTATTCCACACAAATTCCTATAAGGTATTGTGGTTTTCAATCCCACCTTTTCCATGACCTATAAAGACATCACATTGGTGGAATCCCCAAAATTTAACATACAATTATGAAGAAGGAGGTTATTCACAACCAATGTGATGAAGAAAGGTGCATGCCATCCATTTTGTCTATCGTAATTCATGGTTTGCAACACTATATGAGGTTCTTTAGGTGTCTCTTCAACAATCAATAAAAATTTTCACCTTATCCAGTTGGGAAGGAATCTTGATTAACTCAGAGAGAGGGATATGAACAATAACCTTAGCCAAGACATTTGTCACATCAACATTTAAGTGCACATCATCATTCTTGTTTGATGTTGATGGAGGTGTAGGATCAATATTCAAAGGCAAAGGATATATAGTCCTATTATTTCTTGGTGTCTCAAGTTGTGAATTATTAGGTGCCTTGTTTATTTTAGTGCATTGAAGGTATTTCTCTTTCCTGGGCTTGTTCTTAAAATCTTCATCCTTGGAATTCAAAATTTCCAACCTTGCCAACCTAGTCGCATAAAATTTTTTCTATTCGATTTGTTTCATTTACTCATCAGTGATCGTATAAGTCTCATGAGGTATAGTATATATGGGATCCAAATATTCAACAAAGTTCATACTCTTAGGGATATCAAAATGTTCATCCTTATAATCCTGATTTCGAGGGCAGTGCCATTCTTTATGTGACTCATTGCAAGGAAAACACCATGGGATTCCTTCTTGATTAATCATATTAGAAGGGGAAAGGGGGTTAGGTATTATTTGTTAAGAAGGAGGTCTATTTGTATTCCACCCCTAATTTCCTCTAGGTTGACGATTGTTATTATATTGAGATCTAAGAGGAAAATAATGTTATTGACCCCTTTCCCTTTCCAAAATAGTTTCTTTATTTAGGAGAGTGGCTTGCATTTGCATGATCTCAATTGTCACTTTGTCAAAATTTTGAGCTAGATCTATTATAGGGTCTTGGGTAGGATCAACATTATTCATATCCCTAGGCTTAGTCTTTTCCCTAGCTCGAGGTGCACTAAAAGGATCTATTTTTGAGGTTAACATATTCTCTTCAATCTTACCAGCTCCCTCTTGAGATTCCTCAAAGTTATTTGGGAACTTATCTCTCAACATCAAAACAAACTTCCCATCAAAATCATTGGTTTATTATAGGAGGATGGCACCATATCTCGACTTAATATCTTTAGGTATTTGTTTTATCAAGTTGTTAAAACTTTCATCAAACCCCCATACAATTTCATTATATTTCTTTTTAATCTCATGGAGTTGGGTTAGCATAAATATACCATCCTTTCTAATTGCCCATCTCTTTATGAAATCATAAAGGAAATATTTACAAGTTCTAATACTATTAGCAGACAAAATATTAAACCAAGACCTAACAATTTCTTCCAAGGATGTTGAAAAGAGATTCATAGCCACATCCTCATGTTCATTTGGGACACCATGCACACCAAGGGAATTGTAGAAATAATTATATGGTATTTAGTTATGATAACATTCATTCCTTAAAACTTAGGTAACCACTTGTCAAACTTATCAGACAAATTATAAGGGAACCCTTGAATCCTAGACATGTCCAAAGCCTTGTAGGATTTTTTAACCCGCGGTTGAGTGGCCATTGTGATTACTCTTGAAGTATCAGTGAAAAGGGTTCTTACGTCCTCTAGGATTTCAAGGTTATATTTTAAAGCATGATAATTCCTTTGGATTCTTCTTCTATAGAATTTTATAGGATTAGAGTATCCATGGAAAAGTATTTGGTTGGAACTTCTTGTAGTGTATCCAACACTTGGGTTTTCTTCATGTGGAGTCACTAGATGAGTAAATTTAGATAAGGCTTTGGTTTCAACTCGTAAAAAGGGTTGAAGCATAGATTTTAGATAACCAAGGAGAAGGACTCATTTCTCCTTGGAAACAATGCCAAAATGTTATCACACAATATTGCACCCAAGTGAAAATCCATCACAAAGGTACAAAGACAATTGTAACATGGAAGTTTTGCCACTATCACCTGGACAACTACTTCCCTATTTTTAGTGAAGGGAAAATTATGTTAGATTACTGAGAGGGGGGATGAATCTGTAATAGAGAAATTTAATTCTTTTTCACCAAAAATGCAAGTGTTATATCAATGTAGCATTATCATCCAATATTTACAGAGTAAATAAACAATGAACAAATGAGCAATCACACACATACACAATACACCAGTGTTTTTACGTGGAAACCCAAAGTGGGAGAAAACCACATAATTTTTTTATTATATGTCTTGAAGAATTACATTCATTGGAAGCACCAACTTCCTTTGTTTTCCAGCTGCAACTGGAAGGAGGCTCCAACCCCCTAGTTTTTCAAGCTACTACCTGAGGCAAGCTCCAACTCCCCAATTCTTTGGCTACAACCCCCTATGTTCTCCGACTACAACCACCTCTCCTTGCCCCGTCCAACTGCCCTAAAATATAAATGCCAAATGTAGACAACCTGTCATTGTCACTGAATCAACCACTTCCACTGTCAACTTGTCACTGCCAACCTGTACCAAAAACCTGTAACAACCTGCACTAAACAAATTGTACCAATAACCTAAACCAACATGTACCATGCATCAAATGCACATCAACTATAACTCATCAAGATGTACCAACATCATCAACTATACACCTCAGTATGTGCCAACTCATCAACTACTTGTCTCAACCATGTACCCAACATGTACCTCAACCATATACCAAAGACATACACCAATATAACCATAAAAAAATTCATCACTCTATCCATAAACCAAATACCGTAAACCCTTACATGAAACCATGTGCCACAACCTCACTGTTATGTAGCCTCAAGCCAAACCAACAACTTCAGAAACACATCACAACCGAAAGACCAATAACCATATGTCAAATACCAACAACAAAATACCAACTGTATCCCTCAACAAATCTGATATATGCAACAATACTGAACATCCAATACCATCTCAAGAGATAAACCCTAGCTCACAAAACATACCTCAA
>SNQJ01S0057037.1:6811-30743 GCA_010110895.2 Picea sitchensis
CTGGTGTACTGTGCATGTGTGTGATTGTTTATTTATTACTGCTCATTATTGGATAATAATTCTACATTGATATAACATTTGAAGAAAAAGAATAATAATTACGTTATTACTGATTCAACCCCCCTCTCAGTAATCCAATAGAGATACACTAAGACTTCCATAAGATATTTTATGTAACATGAATGATAATGAAGGAATTTTCATTATAAACATTGATTTCTTCACCCTTCACAATGCACATGGTACTAAAAAAGGTAAAATGAAATGAAGGGATAATATTGATCCATGAACCAAATCGATGATTGTTGAGCAGTGATCTTGTGGAGCTCATAACTCTTGATCCAAACATTTGTTTGGGGCTAATGATACCTCATTGGAAAGGTAATTTGACAAGGAAGACAGTGGGATAGTTTTAAATGGATGAATATAGGCATACTTTTCCCAAAAAGTATAATAACAATCAACTCACTTTTCATGATTTGCTGGAAAATTTATTTGGGACCTCGACTTCCCGAGGCTATAAGTTGAAATCCTTACCTACAAATTTTTCTCAAGAGGAATTGTTGGAAAGAAAAAATAATAAATATTATTTATAGAATGGTTTCAATCACTAAGAAATCACTTATAATGCTTATAAAATTAAAATACAATCCACTTTTTTTAGACAATCAACTTTAAGTTTTGGAAGTAAAAGTTTGTTAAATAAATTTTATAAAAGGTTGAAGTGGGTCCCACTTGGAGGCATAAATTTCAATGAAATAAATTTATTAATAAGCATCCAATAAAGAATTAATTAAAATGATTTACTCTTATTCCAAAAAGAGGAAGCATGTAGGAACTTATAGAAGAACAAAACCCCTAACTACTAGGGCAAAGCATTTCAAAGAAGCATTGGGAGAATATTTAAAACAAGAAGAGCACCATAAAAGTGGGGTTAGATCATTAGAATAACATTGTTTATCCTTTAATACACAACCAATTCTCTCATCAACAAATACATATCTCCATGTTCTTGATTCTTCTTCTTCTACATAATTTCTCTCAAGGCTTTATGTTTGTATTTCTGAACTAAGCATAAGGCTGAGTTTTTGAGTGCATTTATTTTATTCTTCCAGGTCTATTTCTAAAAATATCAATAGGATAATTTTATGACCATATACATGGTTGATAATGTAAGTCAGGGTTGTCTAATTGATTCATGGAGGTTTAGTTCTCGTGTTTGGAAGACTTTATTTCCGAGCACTAGCCAATTGGTTTACTGAAATTATTTGTAATGTGAAATATATTTTAGGTATTAAACTCCCTAGATAACTATTTCAGACTCTAGTATTTCTAAGTATGATATTTTTGAAGTGTGCTCATCATATTCTTTTTCAATTTTAAGTGCAATACTCATTTAAATTTTTCTGAAGTGATCAACCCCACTTCACTCTTCTTCTTGTGAGAAAATATGGTTGCATATTCTACTTTCATGTGTCTCAGAGGGATGCTATAATAAAGTTGGGCATGTCTTTATTTTGATATTGAATCCTTTTTTCATCTTTTAACTGTTAAGAAGTTGCTTGGTCCATTTCTAGGAAAATGTTGCACTTAAGGAGAAATATGGTTGTCAAGAACCATTTGATATACAAACTAAAGAAATAAATATTTGGAATTTGTTGTTTAGCATTCTCCCATTTGATAGTCTATTCCAAGAACACCAACTACATCTTTCAGACAAACATAGAGGAGTACCACCTCTTTAAAAATGTAGGGGGATTTATTTCTTCGCGACGATGTTGTTATTTATATTTTGACCAATTTTAAGATCAACATAAATAGATTTGGAATCTGGGTACCTGAAATTGTATAGGATGGAAGAGAAGACACCTGTAGCAGTAAGGGGTAAAAGTGAGAAAATAGTCTAAACTTCTGCAGACTAAAACTTCCATCTTGAAACTCATATTTGAACAAATGAATAGTCATTGGAAAGGACTTGAGGAGGAGAAGGCATCTATCAGCTCATAATTTTGACTAGGTGACGCAACACCCCTACCTCAGTAGGTTCTGCTTGACCTCCCAGTCTAAGGATCGTTCTTAATATCCCCTTGAGACGAAATGGCTCTTCGATTCCCAGCTGGAATCTTCACACTTGTAACCAAAGGTCCTTCTTAGGGGCTTCACCTGTGCAAACAAGCACTAGGCGCGAACTTTTACCCACATGACCAACCAATGTGATCACAACCTTTACCTGAAAAGGTATTTCACGAATCATGATTTTAGGGGTATTGGCATGATACAACCCCAACACTCCACATTCATGAAACTTCGAAACCAGATGTGGGACCTCTCTCTAGGTCTAGATCTGATAGTCATGTGCCTTCTCCTCGATCGACGACCATGATTGCATCATGACTTTGTGTTTCGCGATATCGATTGTTTGTGTAACGCAAGACCAATGCTCCAATTCTTGACTATCGAAATGTCAAGATCTGAACTTAAGAGACCAACGACTCCCATTGATCCATATCCAATGGATACGATTCCTCCTGGGAGTGTGAGCGCTGAAAGGTTATCAACCTTATCCTTTCCACTGATCTACTAGATCCAATGGCTCATGGAATTTCGATATTCCTCCCTCCGAGAAGTTCCACCGTCCGTTCAAATTTTTAATGGCTCCAATCCAAAGGACTTGGCATCAATTCTTCTGGGGTCAAGCTTTGTGAGGTGACTTCAACCTTCTTCCTTTCTTCAAATCCCTTGAAGTCTCTATCCCTTTTGAGCTTGGATTCTACTACAAACTAAAGAATTCCAAGGGTTCTTTGGGCGCAGTCCTTGTGGCACTCACAATAACCTCTGATTATCTGGCGTCTTCCTCTTCTGTGCACTCCTTGCAATGGAAATCCTTCAATCCCTCATTTGGGTTGGAAAATTATGAGACTTCAACCTGCCTGCACATTCCTTGCATGACTCTATGCTATACTCACACTTCTGCTGGTATGAGAACAATGATATCTCTTCTGAGCTTGTCTGAGGTAAAACTCAGAACCTGTCAATGCACACTTTGCGGACTTTCACTGCATCCTTGCAGGAATTCTCAGGATGAGAAACAATTGAAACTCATTATCTCCCTCTCAAAGACTTCATACATTCAATCATGAAATCATACATACACACAACATTGAAACAAATGCATAACAGAGACTGGAATTAACTGTAAACATACCATTCAATAGATGTAAACATAATTCATAAACACCATGAAATTTGGATCAAATCTTCCTTATATTAATCCAAGTGCATTTGTACATGGGTTATATAGAAATAACTATTTGCTTATACACTCTTCTACACTCTTTGTTCTTCTATTCTCTTGCTCTACAACTCTCTAATTCTTACAATGAGAATACTAATACATTACAATACACACGAGGGAGCTTTCTAGAGTTTTCCCTCCTACATTCTAAGCTATCTAATCGTAATAAAAGCTACAACTACTTTACATTTAATACAATAAATGCCTCCAACAAATAGATCAAAGAAACTACTCAAGATATGCATTACAACTCAAAACATAAATGTGAATGCATCCTTTCAAGATATTACATTAATGTCTTATCCTTTCAAATTCAAAATTCTTTCAAAATGTGCACTGGTGCATATCCAACTGTCCTCCGCTCTTGTGCTTTCTTTGCTAGCTTGCTTACGATGCTCCTGCATCATACTTCTCTGGCTGAAAAATTCATGAACTCCTACACTGTCTATCCATGTTTCTAGATCTTTGCTTCACTTTCTCAACTGGCATCCTCAATCGGGTGTCCCTTCCATCTGAACAAATACTCAAAATATGTCTTTCTCTGGGTCTTTTTGCTAACTCTCTGATCAATGACCTTCTCCATCTGCGACTTTTCAGATACATGCAATTTTTTAACCCATTGAATTTCTTTCTGATCTTCTTCCCCTCTGGATTTAGCTCTTCTGTAAGGATACAGATCTGCTACCTTGAATATGGGTGATATGCCCACATCATCTGGCAACTCTATCTCATAAGCATTTGTTTCAAATTTCCTTATGATTTTACATGACCCTATCTTTTTCATCTTCAATTTATTATATGTTCCCCTTGGGAACCTTTCTTTTATCAGGTGTGCTAAGACTAATTCTCCCACTTCGAACTGAAGTTCTCTTCTATGTTGATCTGCTCTAAGCTTATATTCCTGGTTGGAATTTTGCAACTGCTCTTTGATCCTATTGTGAAGCTCTTGCATCTATGCTACAAAGTCTTCTGCTCCAGCACTTCTGAACTCACTCTGCTCTAAGCCTCTCAACTCAGACACTCCCCTTGGCTACATTCCATACATTATCTAGAATGGGCTCTATTTTGTTCTCCTATTAGGTGAATCTTTATATACAAATTCCACTTGTGGCAGAATCTGATCCCACTGACTATGACGTTCAACTACTAAACTCCTCAACAAATCCCCTAAAATTCGATTCACTACCTCAATTTTTCCATCCGTCTGAGGGTGATATGTTGAGATAAAAGATAAATTAGTCCCCAGCTTCTTCCACAATGTCCTCCAGAAATGACCAAGAAATTTGGTATCCCTGTCTGAAACAATACTCTTGGGTAAGCCATGAAGTTGAACAACTTCTCTGAAAAGCAAGTTTGCAATGTGTGTTGCATCACTGGTTTTCTGACATGGAATGAAATGTGCCATTTTCGAGAATCTGTTGACTACCACGAATATGGAATCACAACCTCTCTGTGTCCTTGGTAGTCCTAACACAAAATCCATGCTTACTGCATCCCATGGACTCTATGGTACTGGCAATGGTTGATATAATCCTGTATTATGTCTCTTCCCTTTGCGTGCTGGAAAATTTGACATTTGTTGACAAATTTCTTGACATCTGTTTTCATCCTTGGCCAATAATATAGATTGTTCAATTGTGCGAACGTTTTTTCATGGATGAAATGTCTAGCCAATCCTCCACTATGTTTTTATTTAAGAAGATTCTCTCTCATAGAACTCTTCGGTATACACAACTGATTTCCTTTGAATAGTAATCCATCCTGGATTAAGTATTCAATCGATTGGCTTCTGTCTCTAAAATAAGGATTCTCACATGCTTCATAAGCGTCCCTAAAATTTGAATCATCCCTATACATATCCTTAAGGTTATCAAAACCTAAGGTCTTCACACGAAACTCCTGCAGAATCAAACATTTCCTACTCAATGCATCAACAACCTTGTTAGCAGTTCCAGAAATGTGCTTTATAACAAAATTAAAGTTTTGCATAATTTCAACCCATTTTGCATGTTTCTGGTTCATTTTTTCCTATCTAGTTATGAATTGTAAAGCATGATTGTCACTATACAAAACAAAATCTTTTGGAACCAAGTAATGGTTCCATTTCTTCATCTCCTGTATGACTGCATAAAAATCTTTATCATACGTGGAATATTTTATCTTGGCATCGTTCAACTTCTCACTGAAGTATGCAATCGGTCTATTGTCTTGGCTTAAGATTGCTCCAACCATGAATCCACTTGCATCACATCTCACTTGAAATGTCTTACTGAAATCTGACAGAACTAGAACTGGTTGTCTAGTTATCTTCTCCTTCAACAACTTAAAACTTCTCTCTGCTTCCTCTGTCTAATGAAAATATTTATGTCTTTTCTTGACTTTGTCCATCATTGGTGCAAAAATTCCACTAAACTTTCTTATGAACTTCTTGTGAAAACTGGTTAGTCCATGGAAGCTTCTAACTTCAAAGGTATTTATCGATGATGGCCATTCTGTGATCGCTTTTACCTTCTCAGGGTCCATCTTCAACTCATTCGAAGAGATCACAAAACCTAAATAAATGAGCTCTTTCTTCGTGAAAGATGACTTTTCAGATTTATCAACAACTTCTCTTGTTGAAACCTCCTCATTACTAGAGTTAGGTGTCTCAAGTTCTCTTCCTCAGTCTTACTGAAGATCAGTATATCATCAAGATACACAATTACAAAATTTCCAATGAAATATTTTAGGACTTCGTTCATTAAACTCATGAAAGTAGTTTGCACATTCGTCAAACCAAACAAAATGACAATACATTCATACAATCCTTCATTCGTCTTGAATTTTTTCTTCCATTCATCGCCCTCCCCCATTATAATTTGATGATATCTGCTTTTCAAATCAATCTTTGAAAAAAACCTTGCTCCACTCAAGCAATCCATCAAGTCATCCATATTCAGTAAAGGAAATCTATACCCGATGGTGATTTTGTTTATAGCCCTCGAGTCTCTTACACATTCTCCATCCACCATCCTTCTTTGGAATTAACACTGTTGGTATAGCGCATGGACTCAAGCTTTCTCTAATTAACCCCTTGTCCATCAAATCTTGGACTTGTTTCTTAACCTCTGCATTCTCCTGTGACGTCAATCTGTACGCTTCTTTGTTCGGTAAATTCACTCCTGGTATAAGGTCAATGTGATGGCTTATACTTCTGATGGGTGGCAATGAACAAGGTAAATCATCCACCACTATATCAACAAAATTCTCCAACATTTTACGAATTTCCTCCGGTAGATCATCTATCGAGGTATTGGTCAAAATGACTCTAGGTTTCCTTACCACAACAAATTGCATGTCTTCTTCTTTCTTTACTTCCTCCAGAAGTTCCTCCCCACTCATGAGAAGTATAGTCTTGGTTTCTTATGCTTTCACCTTCTTGTCTTCAATTGGCAACAACATATGTATCCTACCATTTTTTTCCAAGGTGTATGTGTTCTTTCTTTCGCCATGAACAATATTCCTGTCATATTTCCATGGTCTCCCCAACAAAATATGAAATACATCCATGGGAATAACATCGCATAATATCTCATCTCTATATCCCCTTATCTTAAATTCAACTAAATATTGTTTAGTGATTGTTACCTGATGTCCCTTTTGCAACCATGAAACCTTATATGGGCTTGGATGTGCAACTGTCTCCAATTCCAACTTCTTCACCATTTCTATGGATACTAGATTATCCGTGCTTCCACTTTCCACTATCACCTTGCATACCCTATCCTTGGTCTTGCAAGCAGTTCTAAATAGTCCGTTCCTCTAGACTGGATTCTCCGCCTCTTTCTCTGGTTTCAAGAGAATTTTCCTCATCATTAAGGATCTTCCGCCTTCTGCATCTTCTGCCTCAATATTTCACCTTTGCTCTTATGAAATGTGAGCTTTGCCTCCTCCATCTCTTTTTCTATCAGGACATTCAAAAGATTTGTGTTTGATCTTTCCACAAAAAAAACACTTTATCTCGCCTCCTCTTCCTCTGCCTCTTCCTCTTGTTTGTGGAAAAGTGTTCTTATCGACATATTGTCCTCTCTATGAGATTCCTCCTCTTTTTGGGTGATTATGAGGTTTATTTTCTTCATCCTTGAGCTTCTTCACTCTGTCCTAGGAAATTTCTTTGCCTCTACTCTGACTTGTACCTATGCCCCTTTGACCTTGCTTCTAGGCCGATTTTTCTTCTACCTTCAGAGCAATTCGATAAGCATCTTCCACATTTCTAATTTTCACAATTCTCATCTCATCCTGAATGTTATATCTCAGACTATTCATGTATCTGGTGACCTTTTCATCATCACTCTCGCGATGACCAACTCTGATATTCAGTTGGTAAAACTCTTCAGTGTATTCCTTCACTATCATCCCCTTCTGTCTTAAATCCTACATTCTTCGAAACAGGTTAATTTGATAGTCTCTGGGTATAAACTTGGCCTTCATTTTTGCTACCATCCTATCCCAGCTTTTGATTCTTTTCTTGCCTTTGCAATTTCTGTTAGCCTGTAGTTCATCCCACCACAGTGCTGCATGCCCTTTCAATCCAGTGACAACATGCTTTACTCTCCTATCTTCTTCGATATCTTCATAGTCAAAGTATTTATCCAGAGCTCTAAATAAATCTAGCAGCGCCTCAACATCTAAGTTTCTTTCATACATCAGAATGTCCATTTTTTCTTTAGCCCCTATTCCTGCAACAACTCTAAATAGAATTTCTTCTGCAACATCTTCATCCCTAGCCTCATTTTCACTTTCGGCTTCACTGATATCTCCATTATCAGTAGCTCGTCTATGTGTTGTCTCCATAACATCTAATCGAGCACAAAGTTATCTCATTTCCCTTTCCACGGCTGGATTGGGCATTGGTTTGTCTTGACATCTTCTGGGAAACATTGTTAAAATACATTCCACACAGAATTCAATTTACAACTTTCCTTCTGTCTCCCCCTACCTATAGAAAACAATGATTGTAAGCTCTGATACCACTTGACACAGCACCCCTACCTCAACAGGTTCTTCTTGACCTCCCGGTCTAAGGATCTTTTTTAATATCCCCTTGATCCGAAATGGCTCTTCGATTCCCAGCTAGAATCTTCACACTTGTAACCACAGGTCCTTCTTAGGGGCTACGCATATGCAAAAAAGCACTAGGCGCAAAATCTTACCCACGTGACCAACCAATGTGATCACAACCTTTACCCGAAAAGGTATTTTTTGAATCATGATTTCGGGGGTATTGGCATGATACAACCCCAACACTCCACATCCACGAAACCCCAAAACCTGATGTGGGGCCTCTCTCCAGGACTATATCTGACGGTCATATGCCTTCTCCTCGATTGACGACCACGATCATGTCATGACTTCGTGTTTCATGATATCTGGACTGTTTGTGTAACACAAGCCCAATGCTCCAACTCTCGACTCTCGAAATGCCGAGATCTGAACTCAAGAGACCAACAACTCCCATTGATCCAGATCCAACGGATACGATTCCTCCTAGGCTTGTGAGCGCTGAAAGGTTATCATCCTTATCCTTTTCGTCGATCTACTAGATCCAATGGCTCATGAAATTTTGGTATTCCTCCCTTCAAGAAGTTCCACCATCCATTCAGATTTTCAATGGCTCCAAGCCAAAGGACTTATCGTCAATTCTTCTGGGGTCAACCTCTATGAGGTGACTTCAACCTTCTTCTCTTCCTCGAATCCCTCAAAGTCTCTATCCCTTCTGAGCTTGGCTTCTACTACAAACTCAAGAATTCCAAGGGTTCTTGTGGCACTCACGATAACAGAAATCCTTCAACCCCTCACTTGGGTTGGAAAAGTATGAGACTTCAACCTACCTGCGTACTCCTTGCATGGCTCTGTGCTATAATCTCACTTTTGTTGGTATGAGAACAACGATATCTCTCCTAAGCTTGTCTGAGGTAAAACTCAGAACCTGTCAACGCACACTTTGCGGACTTTTAATGCACTCCTTGCTGGAATTCTTAGGACGAGAAACAATTGAAACTCATTCTCTCCCTCTAAAAGACTTCATACATTCATTCATGAAATCATACATACACACAACATTGAAACAAATGCATAACAGAGACTGGAATTAACTGTAAACATACCATTCAATAGATGTAAACATAATTCATAAACACCATGAAATTTGGATCGAAGATTCCTTATATTAATCCAAGTGCATCTGTACATGGGTTCTATAGCAACAACTATTTACTTATACACTCCTATACAATCTCTGTTCTTCTATTCTCTTTCTCTATAACTCTCTAATTCTTACAATGAGAATACTAATACATTACAATACATACGAGGGAGATTTCTAGAGTTTTCCCTCCTACACTCTAAGCTATCTAATCGTAATAAAAGCTACAAATACTTTACATTTAATAAAATAAATGCCTCCAACAAACAGACGAGAGAAACCGCTCAAGATCTGCATTACAACTCAAAACATAAATGTGAATTCATCCTTTCAAGATGTTACATTAATGTCTTATCCTTTCAAATTCAAAATTCTTTCAAAATGTGCGTTGGTGCATATCCAATTGTCCTCTGCTCTTGCGCTTGCTTTGCTGTCTTGCTTACGATGCTCTTGCATCACTAGGCACTGCAATTTCCCATAAAATAATAAAATAAGTTTGCAATAGTAAAAGAAGAGGAATGAGTGGAAATTGCAACTTGGGAAGGTTGTAAATTTTTTCTTAGAACTTAGAAATAGGGGCGAGTACAAGCATTGGAGAGTTTTTTTAGAGGGGAATGTGTCAAAATAATTAGATATTGGCTTAGTATTTTTTGCTCTTTATAAATTGAGATGAATAATAACCTATAATCTAATTAATGAAAAATGTTTTATAGTATGCATGCTCTAACAATAATTATTGCATGCACATTTCTTGCAGAATTAAAGGTACATGAAAACAATTTTGGTTCTTATATGAGTACTGTAGTTATGGAATATTCTTAGGGATGTTATAGGCATGAGGAGGAGGTTAGAGGTCTACACATCATCATGGGAAATAGTGAGACAAAGTCTAATGGAAGAAGAGGTAGACATGATATTGTAACTATGAAAATCCTGTAGAGAGAAGTGTAGAGCTATAGGGAAGATAATGAGAAGATTATGAAAGCTTAGGAAGAGATACTATATAGTTTGAATATATTGTAAAGGTAAGCCAATAAATAATCTAGCACAAAGAAAGCATCTAGTGCTAGGCAAGTGACAACTTCCAGATCCCATAGGATAAGGGATGATCATGGAACTGGCCGAAAATTAAGAGGTATGAACATAAATCATAATTCCCTAGAGAAATACACTAAAAGAGCTCATGCAAGTTCAGGTCCAGGGAGTATCTCAAGCATGTCTACTATCATGAGGTAGAGAAGAAGGCCCGAGTCAGACAATTTGCAAGATGAGCTCAGGAAAACCAAGCCACCAACTTTTAAGGGTGATCATAGAAAGGGAGAAGAGGCTAAAGAATGGTTGTTGGAAATAAAGAAATATTTCCAACTGTATGATTACCCCTTAATGGTAGAAACCAAAATTGCAACCTGCCAAGTGCAAGGAAAGGAATTCATGTGGTGGGATAATATTAAGAAAACCAAACACCTTGATGAGAAGAATGTCTCATGGAAGTAGTTCAAAGGACATTTCCAAGAGAAATATTTGTCAGAGCATTACTATGAAAGGAATATTAAATAAGTCTTTGAACTCAAGTTGGGAAGCATGATAATGGATGAATATGAGAAGAGATTCTTTGATTCGCTAAACTATGTTGGCTTCATAAAGGATGAGAAGGTAAAAATCCAAATATTTATGAGTGGGTTACCCTCCTTCTACAGTGACAAGATACACTATGAAAACCCCAAGACTTTGAATGAGGCCATAAGGAGAGCCAGACATATTTATGAGTAGAGAAGATGAAGGCTAGTTTTCTGAAAAGCTTGGAATGACAAGATGAAGGGTAAAAAAGAGAAAAGACAGAAAGGTTTTAAGACACTTGTTTTTAGAAATAACTCACAATCCAATAAGTGAGGACAACCAACCCAAAATGAACCTAGGATGGCAGATTCATTTGGGAAAAGGCCAAGATAACATACCATGAAGTGTTGGGGATGTGAGGGAGATCACTTATACAGAGAATACCCTCACAAATGTCAAACAATGAGGACTATCCACAATATTAAGGAGGATGAAACAATGGAGGACATGGGAGGAAACATGCCAAGGATTTATGTAGCCTTGGACAACAAGAAAGCATAATTTCAGTTCCCCATGATTGAAGTGGCAGGTAAGATTGATGACCATCGATACCAATTTTAATTGATTTTAAATCTATCCATAGTTACATAAACTCTAAAATTATTGAAAGATTTCACTTTCAAAGAAGTAAGCATAAAAAATATTGGTTATTTCAGTTAGCCACAGGGGCTAAGAGGAAAATCAGTGAGCTAGTTAACGATTATCCAATAGATATGAAGGGACTTAACACAATGGTAGATGTAAAAATCATACCATTAGGTTCATATGATTGTCTGATTTGCATGGATTGGTTGGAAACACACCATGTTTTCCTAGACTATTACAACAAAAAAATCACTTGTCTTGATGAAGAGGGGAAACAAGGCAAGTTTCAAGAAATTCAAAGAGTTGTAGTTGTTAGAGAAATTTCAGACATGCAATTGAAGAAAATTTTCAGGAAGGGATGTCAAATTTTTGCAACCCATATGGAAGAGGCAACCAGAGAGAAAATGCCAAGCATTGAAGACCATCAGGTCTTGAGGGATTTTGAAGATGTTTTGGGGGAAGTACCAGGGATGCTGCCAAAGAGAGACATTGATTTCTCTATTAATTTCATGTAAGGAGATTCCCTAGTGTCCAAGACACCTTACAAAATGGGAACACCAGAATTGAAGCAGTTGCAGTTGCAGCTTGAAGAATTATTAAAGAAAGGGTATATAGGTCCAAGTGTGTCACCTTGTGGACCCCCAATTTTGAAAGAGTTGCGGATGAAAATTGAAGAATTATTAAAGAAAGGGTATATAGGTCCAAGTAAACAATTATGGACCCCCAATTGATCCGAACGGATCTCCGCACGTGAAAGAACCTCAGAATTTACTGGCCATGTTGATTTTACATATGGCGGTAAAAGTGTTTAAGGATGCTTTCTTTGAGTTTTATTTCTCACTATTTATATTATATTTATAGGGAAAAAATACCTCTCATGCATTTTTCATATTAGTTTTATTAATGCTTTATGAAGTGCTCACGCATTTAATTGGCGCATTTTATGAGCCTTTTAATAACTTTATACATTTATTCACTTGTAATTAAAATGATTAACATTTGTGAGAGAAAATTTGTCCACATATTATTCATTTATTAATTATGGAAATTATTTTCATGTGAGAAAACCACCTCACAACTAATTTGCCATTTTTTCCTACAATTGTAGAATGAGAGAACCATAAGCATGGTTGGAAAGTCTTTGGTGACTTTTGAGACTTTTCCATTTTTGAGCCTAAGATGGTTGAAGATCCTACTTTTAAGGATCTTGTTTTTCCATCTTTGTAATCAGATCCTACAATTGTGGATCTTGTAATTAATGCTCTTAGTTGGAGAGTGAGTAAGGAAAAACTATATATATATTCCTTATGTGAGCCATGTTGAGAGGAGGAGGAGAGAGTGCTTAGCTATTGAAAGCCATAGTGCTGAGCTAATGAAGAGCTATAGTCCTTGAATGTAAGAGAGTTTTGAGAGCTCACTTTGAAGAAGGAATATAGAAGATCTGCATCCAGTTGGAGTAGGTCTGAAGACGTAGCCCCAGAGGTGGAGGGGTGAACTCCGTTATCAACATCGGTTGTCTCTCTCTTATTTGCCTTCATGTGTTTTTCTCTATTCTATGTTCATTTACTTATGTTTATGCGTTTTAATGCATTATGATAAAGGAACTAATATGCTCAATAAAACCTGTATAAGCCATAGTCAATTTAAAGATCCTCACATTGTAAACATTTGGGAGAGTAGTACTTGTCCCGTTTACAGATCACCAATTCTTTTTGTGAAGAAGAAATATGGAAACATATAGATGTGTATTGATTTTAGATAGCTAAATAAGGTCACCATAAAGAACAAATATCATTTTTCTAGGATTGATGATTTGTTTCATCAAGTAAAATGTGCAAGAATATTTTCCAATATTGACTGATCGGGTTATCATCAAGTGAGAATAAAGGAAGAAGATATCAAGAATACATCATTCCTGATAAGATACAAAAATGATGAATTTTATGGTTATTTCCATTTGGGATATCAAATCCCCAACTATTCTCATGTGCTTAATGAATGGGGTGTTCAGGGAATACTTGGAAAATTTTGTAATTGTGATCCTGGATGATATGCTCATTTTTGTGCTCCCTGGCATTCTTCGTGAAACTTCTCAAGTGGGCACAAAACTGGAATAAGAATGCACAACATTTTTTGTGCCTATGCATTATATTTACACAAAACGTTGGGTGCCAACACCTATCCATACTCGTACCCCACCACACCTTCTCTCATGATCCCCATCTCCCCTCTCATCCTATTCTCCCTTACTCTCCCTTAGTTTATTTTCCTAAGTTCTATTCCTCCTATTACATTTAGACATGTGGCAGCCTAATACATTAAGACACATGACATCCTATCACACTGAGACACATCCACATTTTTCTAGTGGGAAAAACCCTCCTATGGCTACACCAGGGTTTACAATGTAGGTGGATCAATAACTGTTTAAAAGTCTCCTACTTTTATAACTACCCCAAACATACCCCGGAATTATGCAAGGAAAGTAAAATGAGAAGGATTAGGTAACTGTACCTTTACTCCGCGTCCGGTGTTGATCCTCTAATGCTTGATCGCTTCGCTAACTGCAAACCTCCTCCCAAGGATAGCCTGCATTCAAAGACAGAAAAACATAAAGCTACAAGCGTACATTTCATACATAAATAAGGGTTAGATGTTAGAATAAAAACATAAAACAAATGCAAACATTTGACACATCATGTTTTGGGACAGGAAAAGTACTTCTTTTATTGATAATACAATGATCACTTACAACCAAAGTCGGTTACTGCTCCTCAAACCTAGTCAAGGCTCCTCTTCACCAAGCTCCAAGTGCACCTCTACATATCTTTCTCCTCTCAACCTTCTTCTTGGGAAATGGAAAGGGTTCTTATGGAGGAAAAAGGGAAAAATGAGGAATTCTGAGGCAATTCTCACAACAAGGCTGCAAATAATTGGGGCAAGGAGGGGATGTGAAAAGAGAAGAGTTTCATTGTTATTATGTCTAGATGTGGAATGAGATCCCAACACCTCCTTTTATATGACAAAATGATGGTTATTTGGTTGGGTAATGGGCTATAGGCAATGGATTACTTGGGAAACTACCCAATAACCCATAATCTCAACGAATTCCTTGCAACTTTTTAATTTTTGCAACTTTTGCAAGTATACATGGGCTATAGTGGTGCAATATGCATATGTATGCAGGATGTAGTGGTGAAGAAACTGTATGTACATGGGCAGTAGTGGAGTAGAGCATGTACATCTTCAAAAATTTGGTTTTTTAGAAGAGGAACTCAATGATGGCTTGGAAAAGAATGCAAATAAGAGGGCTAAATGCCAGGTATGCATATGTAGAGAAATTTAGGGTTATAACAGATGCCCCCTAATGTGTGAGGTCAGAAGAGAATCTGATGGCCGAAATACATTAGAAAATCTTCACCAATGTACGAAATGAGTGAGCCTGGGACCAGAGTTCGGGAGGTGACATCTGCAAAAATAACAATTGTCTCTCTAAGGTAGGCATACCCATGTTTGGGATGAAATAAATCATGGCTACCAATCAAATACACCGCAGATCCATTTCATATAACTATATAAAGTGTAGCTGTGAGCAATACACAGTGGATCTACATCTCAAAATCAAAGATATACAAGTGTAGTATCCATCTTCAAGAAGCCAATAACGCCCGATGGCTGGAGATGAGGTATTCAGAGCTCGAGAAACAAATTCAAGATCTTCAAAACTCAGGTATGAGTACAATGTGAGTGTATGACTTCACTACCTAGAGGTCTTCGACAGATCGTCTGGAAAAGACAAGAAGATCTCGATGATCAGGGATAGAACTTCATTGATTTTGAACAAGTACTTGATTGGACTTTTGGGATGGTCAAGCATGAGGGAAAGAGACAAACTACAGAGAGGTTGACTCAGGTTGGGTGAAAATTCCCTTGGAAAAGAGCACGAAAGATGATCAGACTCAGGCAGCATGAAATTGACATAAGTTCACGATGCAGGAGGCAACACAAACTCTCCGAAAAACTTCTGAAGGTCATATTAAATCCAAAATCTTGACGAACAAAAAGAAGGATGTTCTTTGTCCAAGGGTGACTCATTATGCTGCCAAAAATCAATATATATTTCCCGTCCCCTCTTTATTGGTTTTATTTTATTTTTTTTTCTTTTTAAAATTTTTAAAGAGCTTGAAAAATAATAAATGAATGCTACATTACAAAGGAGGAACGAGTGTCACAATCATACTAGTTCCAGGTGCAAGGAACATACTAATGTTCAGAGCAAGGAGACATGTGCAGGAAAAGGACACTCGGGGAAAAATCCTCCATGGGTCAAGGTGTCAGGTCTTAGAGGCAAAGTGCTACAAGGATTTTGTATAAGGCATGCTTCAAAGGTTCATTTGAGAGCAACATGGAGCTGGCATTAGGCCAAAGTCATAGAGATGCAAATGCGATTAGCAAGACATGATGAAACCTTCAATGTATTTTTCACGAGCCCAGAGAAGGTAAGATCGGTAGTGTTTTCATGTTTAAAGAGTCTAAAAAACATAAAAGAAGACTCCACTGGGGTACCTTTTTCGAAAATAGTCTAGTCGGTTCGAAAAAGGGTTAAACTAGAACAAAAAAGACATCTATTCAAAAACTATTTTAACGAGTGTGACACAGACAAGATCACTCGACAATGTTTTCAATTTTAAGGAGTCTGAAAAGAGCTTAACTATGGACTCACTGCCTTTTTCTAGATTTAGTCACCTTAGCCCGAAAAAGTATAAAATTTACTAAGGAGAACTCTCCTGGTGAGGAAAATCTCCCGAGGTGTACCTTTTTCCTCCATAACATACAGGCTGAAAAAAGGGGTAAACTCATGCCAATAGATATTCTTCTAGACCAATTTAACGAGTGTGAAGGAACAAGGTCACTCGACGATCTTTTTAATTTTAAGGAGTCTAAAAAGAGCTTAACTATGGACTCCATGGGGTATGTTCTTCTGGACCAAATTAACGAGTGTGAAGGAACAAGGTCACTCGACGATCTTTTCAATTTTAGGGAGTCCGAAAAGGGCTTAACTATGGACTCCATGGGGATTCCTTTTTCATAAGTTTAGTCCCTCAGGCCTGAAAAGGGTTAAACTTATAGCTAATAATACTATTGTAGCGAACCGAAGCTCCTAGAGTATACCTTTGTTCGTAAAATTGACCATTTGGACCGAAAAAGGGGTAAAATACCGTCGAACAGACGTGCCCTCAAAGTTGAGTTTGGTGAGCGTGAAGGAAAACAAGATCGCTCAGAAATCGTTTCATGTTTAGAGAGTCTGAAAAGGGCTTAAAGAAGACTCTTGAAGGTTACTTTTCTCAAGTAATCCCAACGAGATCAATTTTACCAAGAGGGGGAAGCAAGAGCTCCCATGCCCCCATTGGATAAACCAATGGATCAATTGTTGAGGCCAAGTCTCGAGAAGACAAACATGATTGCATAGGTTCCTGCTCAGAATAAAATGAACACTGAGGATATGATGCCACATAATTAACCCATGGTGGGGTAGATTCTACACAAACACTAGGAACATATAAAGGGGAAGCCTGAACTAACGCTGAATTAGGATAGTGATTATCAGATGCCAGCTGGTCGATAGTGACAATGCTTCCATTATGAGGGAAATGCATCACTCAGAAGAGCGTAGACACCACAATGTTCATAGCATATACATAATCACACCTGAGAAGCATATTGAAATCTAATGGGCCTTGCACCACTATAACATCGACAAGGAAAGTATTCCCACCTAATGAGATAGGAAACTGAGGAAGAATCCCCAAATATTCACTAAGACGTCTGTCAAAAGCCAATAGCTCATGCGAAGCAGACACAAGATCAGGAGATCCCAAGACTTTCCAAACTGAGGAGGATAAAATACTTGCAGAGGCTCCTTCATCCACAATACATCGATAAATGTTTGCTGAATTAAATTCAACCCTTATTTGAAAAGGTGCGGAAGAAGGAAGACGAGGCTCAGGAAGGTCATTCCAATCAAAGGAAACCATCCTAGGGTTTGGAGGGGATTTTCTCAAAGTGATTAGAATTCCCCCTTGTTCTGAAAGTACTAAACTGGAAATGAAAAAAACATAGTTGGTAGACACATCACTCCCCAAGAGAAGAGTGGGATCAACCAAAGATTACATCTGCGTGACCACTTTGTTAGACTCGACACTCTCCAAGAGAAGAGTGGGATCAACCAAAGACTATATCGGTGCGACCACATTGGTAGAATTGACACTCTCCAAGAGAAGAGTGGGATCAGTCGAATGATGCATCAACATGACCACTTTGGTAGACTCAACACTCTCCAAGAGAAGAGTGGGATCAGCCGAATACTGCATCAACGTGACCAATTTCTCAACCATTGGCTGAATAGGCTGCGAGACAACATGGTATACAAGCACATCACCCACCATAAGAGGAGTGGGATTAGTTGAATATTGCATCAACATGACCACATTGTCAACAAAAGGCTGAAAGGACAGTGAGGAAACCTCAAAAGAATCAGAATCAGAAGATCTTGCAGACAGGGACCACAATATTCGTACCTCTGGAAGGCCAGTGCATAAATGAGTAAGGTGATCTCCCTTGAAAATATTACAAGGGAACTTAGGATTACGTCCTATCCATATAGGTTTCTCAACAGAATCAATGCCCCTAGCATGACTGGTAGTGGTTGGTTGCACATCTCCAACATGACTTGTAGATTTTGGTGATTGGTTGATAACATGACTCGCAGAGGCTACAGACCTATCACCAGTATGACTAGTAGTGATTGGACTTTTTCCCCCAACATTACTTGCAGAAGCTGGGTGCTTTCCCCGAACATGACTTGCAGAGGCTGGGTGCTGGTCTTCAACATGACTTGCAGAGGTTGAGGAACTATCTCCAACATGACTTGCAGAGGTTGGTGACTTCTTCTTCCTATTCTTCCTCTTTCTATTTCATTTAGACTTCCGATTACTAGTAATTATACTTTCACCAGAGGTAGGAGGAGGAGGGGAAGACTTTGCTGACGAAGGAACATAAACATGGTGCCCATGACATAAAGTTCTTAACTGAGAAGCGTCAATAGAATTCGAGACATTTGGAATGGTAGCCAACCAAACCGGTATTCCCACATTCGATCCATGAATGTACAAAGTGGCCATCAAAGGGACACCAATGTTTCCGAAGAAAGGAAAAGCACAAGAATATCCTTGTGAAGTGGTTCCTTGGTTGGTATCGTCAATAATGTTTTCCATGAAGATCTTATGCACAATTTCTCCCCTTGCGGGATCATTCAAGTCTGTAAAAGTCTGACACACTAACTCTGGCAAACTGTTATAGCAAGATTTGCCTCACCCTATGCAATCTTGCACATAGGGCCTTATTCCATTTCCCTATGCATACTTACCTTCCCTTTTGATAAAATCCAGAGACAAAAATACAATTTTTCCACTTGTATGCATCTTTTACACTATACAACAAGCGTATACGTAGGTTGCTTCACTACCCATGTACATCGGGATTTGTGCCATAAAATGAAAATTAAATGTCGAGTTTCCATGTCACGATAGGAGATATATGATCCTTGGCCTTCCATATATTGGAAACATTCCGAATTGGCCCTTCAGTTCCATTTTGAAGGCTATAAATGGGCTAATTTCGAGCTATGGAAAAGGAGAAAAAATTCAACTTTGAGAGCAAAGTTACTCTGGAGAAATTATTTACTTCATATTGAGTCTACATCCCTTTGTCCTTTAAGTCTGAACACAGTGTTTAGCCCCCAAGTTCTTCCCTTATTGATGGACAACCTCATTGTCTCCCTTCTATGAGCTTGCCTTTGGTGGAGGATTGAAGTGGTGGAGGCCCAACTAGAAGGAACTTAGTTTCTCAGTTCCGAATCGTGCCGACATGGAAGTCTGTAATATTTTCACTTATGTTGATCATTTATTAATAGAAATAATCTCTTCCTGTCCAATTGATATCTTGCAAATATATGAGTTATTATCCATGGGCTTATTTGTTATTTATATTGATGGATTATGCTATCTAATGTTGTAACCTTTTATATTACCACCATATGCTTGCTTTTCTTGTTTGTTGATAACTTGTTGTAGGTATATAGCTTTGGGTCAAAGTGCTCAACGATGGACATCATCTAAAATCTGGACGAGGTAGGCCTCGTTCTTATCTTGCTTGCATATTAGTTTATATAACATGTTGTTGGAATAGAGTTGATTTCTGCAGTCATTTCCGTCTGTTGTGGTTCACCTTATCCATAGAGAGATTTTCCTCATAACACTAACTAGGGGTATAAAAACAATTCCTATAAAGAGGCAACTTCACTTTTCTAATCAAAAGACTGAAAATTCCTCATGACTGACAGAGTGGACGGTATACCACCCTAGGTCAGAGACCCAAATACATGACTGACTAAATCACTATGGAAAACTAGGGAGCACATAGCACACACTAAAAGCTCCTAAAGGAAAATCAAGCAAACAACTATCTAGTAGGAATAACAATTATGCCAACCAACACTAGAGCAACTTACTGGTGCAAGTGCAAATTGAACACGAAAACACCCTCTAGGTATACTCCGCAAAGTGTGACCCAATGTTTGCCCTAGGTACTGCAGTATACCCTCACAGTCACCCATGTAAGTCCCTATAGAATGGGAAACTAAGTTGCCAGCTCGTAAACAGTCACCAGGCGGGTACAGTCGATAGTCAGGTGGATCGCAATGAGTAGGATAACAAGTCTGAAACCTACCGAGGGTATCGAAAGCAAGTGGTCCGGAAGAAAACTCAAGATCTTGAATGGATTCGAGGTCCACGAAGCTCCATAGGAAAATGCGAGCGATAGTATCGCATGACAGATCCTCAATATACGTTCCCCACTACATTTAGTTCGGCTTTGGAGGGGTTATCTCTGTTGCCTTCCCTCACGTGACCTCATGTTTATCCCCTATGTTATAGGGGGTCCCAAATAATTTGCACGTCATTGGACTTTAACACTCCCTAGCTATGAATCCAATGCTTGTTTAAAAGTCTTGAATATTTTCCTCTCCAACCTAGTTCAAGGCTCTAATCATAAACTAGTTGATTGACCCTACAAACATAAAAAGTCTAATTAATTTTATATTTAGCGTTCATTTTAATGGCTTGATTTTGTGGTAGTGCAACTGATTTTGTTAAGACTCTTGCAGAAAATGAAACTTATAAGAACATTGGCAAAGAAGGATTATCTTTCTTATTTTTCTTTTGAAATGTTTTTAAGATGAGAAGAAAACACAACACTATGATAATTTCTTTTTCTTTTTCAAATAACAATTCAAAGTAAATGCAAAGAAAGAAAGAGACCTAAAAAACATTTTTTTTTTATATATTTTCTTCCAATCAAAGCAAAACTAACAAAAGATTCTAAAAGAAACTCATTTTTCTTAAAATTTCAATCTAAAAATAAGTTTAAAAATCTAGGAAACACAAGAAACTCTTCAAAAAGACAAGCAAACTGACATCTAACCCAAGCTATGACTATAAAAACAGAGACACTAAACTCTCTCAAGAAACCCTAATAAGTAAAACCTCAATCAGGGAAGAGGTTGATTGCCTCTTCTTAAAAACAATTTCTTGAAACAGGTATGCTACTGATGCTTAAGCAACCTGCATATGTACGCGGCTTGCCTATAACATAGGATGCGTATGTATGCATGTTGATCCACAACATGGTGCGTACACCTCTGTATTTCTTGAAAAAATAAATAAACAGGTCGACTAACAGGGAAGGGAGAACTGGTATGGCACCAACAGGTGACCATAATCCCTTAAAAGTCTTAGAAGACTCAACATAAACTCAAAAGGTATAAAACCAATCAAACACCCAAAAAATCCCCTAAAACCCTAAAGGCTTCCCTAGTATGGTCACTAGTTCTTCTAGCGGGAAAAAACACCCTATGGCTACATCGAGGTTTATAATGTAGGAAGATCAATAACCGTTTAAAAGTATTCTACTTTTCTAACTTTCCCAAACATACCCCAAACTTATGCAAGAAAAGTAGAATGAGAAGGATCATGTAACTGTACCTTTACTCCACGTCCAGTGTTGATCCTCTCGTGCTTGATCGCTTCGCTAACTGCAAACCTCTTCCCAAGGATGGTCTGCATTCAAATACAGACAAACAAAAAGCTACAAGCATACATTTCACACATAAATAAGGGTTAGATGTTAGAATAAAAACATAAAACAAATGCAAACATTCGACACATCATGTTTTGGGATAGGAAAAGTACTTATTTTATTGATAATACAATGATCACTTACAACCAAAGTCAACTATTGTTGCTTCAACCTGGTCTGAGCTCCTCTTCACCAAGCTCCAAGTGCACCTCCGCGTATCTTTCTCCTCTCAAACTTCTTCTTGGGAAATGGAAAGGGTTCTTATGGAGGAAAAAGGGAAAAATGCGGAATTCTGAGGAAATTTTCACAACAAGGCTGCAAATACTTTGGGCAAGGAGGTGTTGGACACACCTTCCACACTTAGAGGGGGGGTGAATGAGTGTGGGGCTCTTTTTCCCAAAATATTCCCTCTTTACAAAAAATCCTTAGTTAACATTCAATATTTATTCATTACCCATTGCTGTCATTTATAACCAGTTAGGTGAGAACATATATCAACAATATATCATCATCAAGTCATCACTACAAGGAACACAAAGAACACAAGATGTATGTACAATTTTTCTTTTATTATGGACAACAATCTGGGGGTTCATCAGCAACAACTGAATAATGCAAGACTCAGCTTACATACTCAGCACCAACTGAGATGAGGCAAAAATCCTCAACAGATATCAATCTACCAATAGGTACACAACCTGTCAATAGTGTAGCTAGCGTGTGTACCCACCCTGTCTCACTACAGCCTGCATATGCACGTGACCAGTGTATACAACAACCTGCGTATACCTTCTGAGCTATTAGGGTTTGTCCTTCAAAATCAACTCAGATTCTCTGGAATCAATATATCATTCTCTTCTGTCTCTGACTGTCCAATCTGACCACTAGCCAGTCACAACACATCCAAGCTCTCCAATAGATTTCTCATTCTCCGCAAAAAATCAATATGAATGATATCTCAATCATGTATAAACAACTAATAAACCATAGCAATCATGTCACCACTGAATCAAAAGAGTATTGCTCACTCCATCAACCAAATCAACCAAACTGAACCACATCATAGAATCCATACCAAGAATTCCCTAAGCATTCACAACACATCAAACAATAGTATCCATCAAGACAATAAGGTAACCATACCAGTGTCTCAGTGATAGATCTGAGCCCATAGAATGCAGATTTTGAACTTGCCTCATCATCCAAGAGCTTGGCACCAGCTCAAATACAAATCTCCATGATTTTATCCACTATACTCTCCTTGTCCTCATACAACCCACATACATACTCACCCTATGAACAACTATCCTACGTATACCTCAATGTATACGCACCCTATACACAGAGAACCCGCGTATGCATAAAAAACTAGGGTTTCTGAAGTTCAGATAATTTTTCCGTCAAGATCTCCGACATTGTCGAAACTTTGATGCGTCCATGAGATCCTCCTCTCACTCTCTTCCTTAGAACAAATATTCAATCATGCTCAAGATATCCACACCAATAAGATTCTCTCACAAGAAGCTCTCCATCAATACTCCAAAAGATATTCACAAGAAGCTCTCCATTGATCCACAAAAAGGATTCTCACCAAAATGTTCATTTCACAAGTGATCCTAGTTTCTTATTTATACTTTCATCTTCTAGGTCACTTAACCCAATTCTAGGTCACTTAACCCATTTCTAGGTTACTTAACCTCTTTTCCTTATTTTAGGGTTAACCACTTTCCATAAATAGAAAGTTCTCCAATATTTTATCAATTAAATATTCCTTCTTGATTTTGTCACCTCACTTAATCATTTAAATAATCTTCTTGAATTTGTCACTTTACTTTGTCATTTAAATAATGATTTCTTCTTTTAAGGTCACTTTGACTTCTTTGACCTTGGGGGCTTCAAGCCTTTATATAGGGGTCCTTCAACTTCGTAGAGCCATAACCCTCAAACCATGAGGAGTTATGTGACATTCCACATACAATCAGAAATGGCATGACAAGCACTATCCATCTAGGATAGTTTCACCAACAACTTCATTGATCTTCATCTCATTATTCCAC
>SNQJ01S0057037.1:35319-53599 GCA_010110895.2 Picea sitchensis
GTGAGGGCTTTCACCATAAGGGGACCACTTTGGAGTTCATCCATTTGTGCACCTTATCAATCATGATAAGACAATAATGAGTCATCTTTGCATCAATTCACCATTGCATCATATGTGTCAATGACAACTCATTGATCCATCTTCATCTATGTATCATATCATTGATCCAGTTTTATCAATTGGTTTCCACTTGGACATCTATCATCCTCATCAAGGACAATCATCAATCAATCAACTACTTGACATCAATTAATGACATCAATCAATCAAACCATTTTCATCAATGACACATGATCCAACAATCTCTCAATTAATCAAACCATTGGCATCAATGACAACATGATCCAACAAGAGGGGATGTGAAATCACTGTTCTTATGTCTAGATGTGGAATGAGACCCCAACACCTCCTTTTATATGACAAAATGATGGTTATCCAGTTGGGTGATGAGCTAGAGGTGGTGGATTAGTTGGGAAACTACCCAATAGCCCATAATATCAACGAATTCCTTGCAACTTTTTAATTTTTTCAATTTTTGCAAGCATACAGGGGTTGTAGTGGTGCAACATGCATATGTACGCAGGCTGTAGTGGTGCAACAAGCATATTCACGCAGACAATAGTGGAGAAGAGCGTGTACATCTTCAAAAATTTGGTTTTTTAGAAGAGGAACTCAGTCATGGCTTGGCAAAGAATGCAAGTAAGAGGGCCAAATGCTAGGTATGCATATGTAGAGTAATTTAGGGTTATAACACATTTGACTGGGTGATGATTGGGTAGTGACTAGGCGACCAAAATTATACTAAGTCATGAATTTATCTAAGGCACTAGAGCTACACTAATTCTTTCTTAAGCTCTTTTATTTCACATGAATGATAAGGACAAAATTTTCATTATAAACATTAAGTTCTTCACCCTCCACAATGCATGTGGGACTAAAAAAGAAAAAAATTGAAGCAAGGGATAATATTGATCCACGAACTAGATCGAAAACTATTGAGCACTGATTTTCCATACCTCATAACTCTTGATCCATATGTCCATTTGGGGATAACTATACCTCGTTCGAAAGGTAATTTGACTAGGGAGACAATGGGATAGGTTTAAATGGATGAATATGGCCATACATTTTCTAGAAATTATAAGAACAATCAACTTGCATTTCATGACTGGCTAGGAACTTTATTTGGAACCTCAACTTAACGAGGCTATAAGTTGAGATCCAGACCTCCAAATTTCACTCAAGAGGACTTGTTGGAAAGACATAATAATGAAGATTATTTCTAGAATGGTTTCAATGACTGGGAATTGACTTATCATGCTTAGATTTTGACTAATTTGAACATTAGTTGAACCAAATTTGGTAAATAGTAACCTAAAATTATATAGGATGGAAGAGAAGACACTTGTAGCAGTAATGGGTAAATGTGAGAAAATATTCTAAACTTTTGTATACCAAAACTTCCACCTTGTAGCTCAGATTTGAACAAAGGAATAGTCATTGGAAAGGTCTTGAGGAGGATAATCTATCTATCAACTCATAATTTTGAACTAAGCACTACATTTTCTCATAAAATAATAAAATAAGTTTGCAATAGTAAAAGCATACCAATGAGTGGAAATTGCAACTTGAGAAGGTTGCAAATTATTGCTTAGATATTAGAATGACGCATGAGTGCAGTTGTCGGAGAGTTGTTTTAGAGAGGAACATGTCAAAAGAATTAGATTTTAACTTAGTACATTGTGTTGTTCGTAAATTGAGATGAAGAATAACTTATAATCTAATTAATGAAATGTTTTATAGTATGCATGTTCTAACAATAATTATTACATGCACATTTCTTGCAGAATTAGAGGTACATGAAAACAATTTTGGTTCTTATATGAGCATCGAATTTATGTAATATTCCCAGGGATATTAAAACCATGAGGAGGAAATTAAAGGTCTACATGTCATCATGGGAAATGATGAGACCGACTCTAATGGAAGAAGAGGTAGACATGAGTTGGTAACTATGAGACTCACATAGAGAGAAGTGCAGAGCTACAAGGTAGATCATGAGAATATTATGAAATCTTAGGAAGAGATACTACAAAGTTTGAATATGTTGCAGAGGTTATCCAATAAATACTCTGGCAAAAAGCAAGCAGCTAGTGCTAGACAAGTGAAAACATCTAGATCCCATAGAATAAGGGATGATCATGGGACTAACCGAACATCAAGAAGCATGAACATGAATCATTGTTCCCCAGATAAATCCACTAAAAGAGATCATGCAAGTTCAGGTCCAAGAAGTATCCCAAGCGTGTCTCCTGTTAGGAGGTAGAGAAGAAGGCACGAGTTAGACATTTTTCAAGGTGATCTTAAGAAAATCAAGCCACCAAATTTTAATTATGAGAATAGAAAAGGAGAAGAGGATAAAGCATGGTTGTTGTAAATGAAGAAATATTCCCAACTGCATGATTACCCCTCAAGGGTAGAAACCAAAATTTCAACCTGCCAATTGCAAGGAAAGGCATCCATGTGGTGGGATAAGATTAAGCAATACACACACCTTGATGATAAGAAGGTCTCATGGAGGTATTTAAAAGGACATTTCCAAGATAAATATTTGTTAGAGAATTACTGTTAAAGAAAGACGAAAGAGTTCTTTGAACTCAAGTTGGGAAGCATGACAATGGATGAATATGAGAAGAGATTCTTTGATTTGCTAAAGTATGTGGGATTCATAAAGGATGATGATCCAGGTGGATATCGGTGGCCACCCACCTATTCCAACCGGCTCACATGAAATTTTCATCTTGACAGCTATTTTCCTAGCTTTTCGGGTCCTAAACTTTTGGGGTCATTTTGAGGCCCTAGACAACAGTTTTTGGGCTCGCCACAATCACATTGTTGATAAAGTTTGAGTGTGATGGAAACATGTGTATTCCTACGATAGACCTTTCCAATGGGTTATCGTGCGCCTAAAACGAAGATTGTATGCAAAAGTTACGACCCCGGGAAGTTGATGTACCAACTTACCCCATCAGGGCCCACATGACTTTTGGCTCTTCATCTCCTACGGTTAGGTTTTTGGATGTATAAGGTTTTCTCACTCATGTGTGATGCTAAAAAGGCCTTTGGAGCCTAATTGTACTCATCTTCTTGCGAATGAGTGTAGGCGTCACATCTCTTCTTAGAGATAAGTTGCCTCCATTCCCGCAAGCTTGTTTTAGTCTATATTTTTACAGTTTCAACATTTTCTCTTTAGTAATAGAAATCAAGTTTTGTTGTATCTCTGTGTATTTGTTTGATATACCTTTATATTTCATTTTGTTCCATTATTAAATCCTGGTCAGTGGTATCATAATGGTCTATTGGGTAAAACATATACACTATTAATTCCAACCTTAAGTTATCAACCGGGGCCCATAAGATTCGAGGCACAAGAACAATATTTGTAGGATTAGAGCCTATCTTAATCTAATATCTAATCTCGACAAACACACACTTAAAAATGGAATGAATGAAATGAAGAAAAGCAAAAATGAAAATTGACACCACAAGTATAGCTTAACACTTTATCGCAAGATCACGTCTCCCGAGTTACATCCCTATATTCAATGGCTTATTCCTGTAGTGGTTAACTAAGTTATGGAAAAACCAAATTAAAGCGAACTAGATTAAAAGAAAAGTAAGGAAATATGAAATTAACTACATAATTTACCCAAACTAGCATTCAAATCAGTCAGATGGATGAGGTTACTCAAACCCACATGTATGTGTGTTACTAACCTAAAGGGGAATTTACCAGTTTTAAGAGAAAACCCATCAAAATCCTAATTAACCCTATATCAAAAAAAATGATGCAACGTAAAAATTTCACAAAAACACACTTTAAAGAGTTGTCCTCAAGAAAATATATGCTTGAAAAAAAACAAGGTATGTGTTGGTACGAGAATGTTTCGTTCCCCCATATGAGAATGGATGTATCCACCTTACAAATATACTCCTTCTAATGCTACATCGCAATACATAACAACATATATACATCACAATGTATAATATATATTTATGGAAACAAATGTAATATGACAACTTTGCAACACATATATACAAATCAATATATGACAATATAATAAATAGGTAACAAAACAAATATATAACAAAAAAAACGAATATTTATAAAACAATATACAACAATATGATAAGTAGGTGACAAAACAAATATATGACAAACAAAACACACAATATACAACAATATAATAAATGAGTGACAAAACAAAAATACAATAAAACAAATATAATGAGACAATGAAGCAAATATGTAGCAAAACAATATAAAATAATATAGTGGACAATGTTTATCAACACAACATATAATAATTACATACACAATGGATATAACGATACATGCCCATACGAGGACATATAAAAATATCATATAACATATAACCAATATAACACAAGATATATAAAACATTATAACCCAAGACAAAACCTAAAAATATACATGGACAAAAATGTACATCTCTCACTACGTCAAAGGGATAGGAGGAAGGTGGATGGAGACAACGTTAATAATACAATTGAAGTATGTCCTTGTATACGCGAAGAGCAATCTTGAATGGAAATGCAAACTGGATGATCTGAAACAAAATACACCCCTTGTGTGATGATTTATCATAAGTTGTTTTATGTTTAATTCAACAAACAAGATATGGTTGAGTTTGAGAGAACATATCGATTTCCTATGCAATGAATTTGTGAATTTAGCAGACCATCTCATTCTGTAAACAAATGCAACAACAATTTATCATAACAATATGAAATAAAGTAAGAAATGGATTATCCATTTAAAGGAAAAGAAATGCAGTGCAACTTATTTACAAATGCAAGGAAGACTAGCTACTGCTGAAACGTAAAGAGCATACTACAATTGACTATATTACAAAACATTAGAACGGAGAAGTTGTGGGCCGAGTTGGTGGGCCCTCCCAACCGACATCACACTACCTAGGAAACTACAGGATCATAGACGGTTATCACCACAACCAGTTCTCCAAATATACCAACATATAATTGTATCAAAAGAAGTCTCAAAAGTACATCAACAACTATGATATCAATACTCCAACATTCATAAATTGAAGCAATAAAAAACATCCCCCCTTACAACAATTACATTATATTTATACAGGCTTCTTCAATCTCGATGTGCACAAAGAGAAACTGATTAGAGATTTTTTGTAGCGATGATATTGGACCCACTCCCTTCAAAATATACGTGAGAGTGTATTTATCAACCAAATATTTGATGTTTAAACCAAGACTCATGAAATCTGGGCGTTACATTCAGTTTCTTCCAAACCTGGGTGCATCCCAGAATCTATGAAAATGTCATTTGAAGAACTAGCAATAAATCCTCAACCATTCCTTTGTTTGGAAAACGACCAACTAGAGACCCAATTTTCCATGCTAGGAACAAAACCCATGTTCCAGATTCTCCAGATTCGTCTTTATTTGCATGAAAATCGAGGCCAAAATTGTCTATCTAGAACTTTTATTATTTTGGCTTAGTTATTCCCCTTGAGCTGGAGGTTCACATGTGAAACCTGGGTAGATTTTGACACACATGTACACATTCTAATGTCGTTGCGAAGAAAACTCATGTTCCTGAGTTTTACCTCAAAACACGTGAATATGCTAAACAATGATGGGTACCAGAATGACAGTGATGGTGTGGGAATGTTGAACTGTAGTTATGGCATATGAATGTTGATCATGGTGATACAAGAATTACACTTCACAAACTGTCATCAGTAAACCATGATATATTCACCTTTTAACCACTAAAAACATAGAAAAATGATGTATTAACTCTTGACTCTCAAAATAGTCAAAGAGTCACCTACATGCAAAGAATTGCAATACATACACAGTTAAAAAAAAATGTTATATACATATATATTAAGTAAACTATAAGTGGGGATGTCCTATAGTGTCATTCAAATAAATAACCAGGAAGAGCCCCTTTGAAGGAAAAGTTACATAAACTCTTTATTGTTGATGGCGATCTTTGATACTTATGGATCACCTACATGATGATTATTTTGATATGAGCTTGAGTGGTTTCAACTAGTATTCAAAATTACTCTTTGGGCATTTTTTTTATTCTAACTACAAATGCCGAGCAAAATTATCTCCAAAGAAAAGGGTGTTTTATGGTTGTTGTTTCAAATGATAAAAGAGTGTTTTGTTTTTTTAATGAATGCATCGACATGATGTATACCCACCAGCTGCTGAGTTTTAGACATACAAGAAAAGGGTGACCTGCATACATATGCACATAGCGCATCACTTATATATATCACATAGGTTATATGTACATGGTCCAATACATATTAGACAAACTACAAGGATGTAGTAGTGCCGACCTTATTGTTACATTGTGATAGCATACTGATTTATATTTGGAAAAATGTTGAAGGTCTTAACACATATGGGATATTATTCACACCGCACACATATTGTATATCGTATCAATTGTTAGGATATTTAGACACTTAGGATTTAGTTAAGATCTACTTGTTCTAATGTGTTGTTAGGTAAAAGTCTGTTTCTTAGTGTGTTTCTTTAGTATGCATTAGTATGCATTTGTAGTTAGGAAATTCGATGGTCACAATATGTTCTCGACATAGAGTGATCTGACGACTCATATTCTCCTCAATATTAATAGCTACATTGATCTGTGGCTTAACACTTGATTGGTTCATGATCTCTATTTAAAGAGCATGGAGGGTCATTTTTCGATGATCGATTGTGAGAAACTCTTTTGTAAAATCTCTCTGTAATTTTTTTTGTTTGCATTAATAAACTGCTCCAAGTGGTCGTGTTGGCTGGGGTTGTGGATGTTTCCCCATAGAGGTTTTACCACGTCAAAATATCAGTCTGTTAATATTTTCTCTAGTTGTGTGAGTGGTTACTGAAGGTGTTCTTCCTCTGTTGGAATACCTATGTTCTCGAACATGGTATCAGATCCTGTTTGAAGACCCACTCTCGTTGTAGATCGATACTGTGAAGCTGAGTTGCCTAATATTTGGTTTATGCCATTTCCATACATTTATGGGACAAGAGTACTATTCCATTGATTATGTAGCACTCTTTTCAGTCAGCAGCTCTTTTCGTTTCACTCAAAAAGGTTTCCATTTTCACGAGATACAACCATTTCAGTCAGATCTCGAGCGAAATGTTTTTCTTGTGTGAAAATCATTTTTTATGAGCACACTCTCCAAGGCTGTCTTCTACAACAAAAAAAACAACAAAAACCCTCCTTCTAAACAATACAATATGTTTTTCTAGCTCACTTGGTTAAAAATTTCCGTATTAAGTAAGAGGTCTTGAGTTCAAGTCTCTTTTTTGTTAATTTTTTTGGAAAAGTTCATGCATCCATTGTAAAGTGTATTTCACTTCAAGTATAAAAGTGAATCAATATAAATAGCTTTAATATTTTATTTTAAAGTTATTTATTTCATTCTAAAATTGATCCCCGCTTCTTTTTATAAAAGTGGGTCACTTCATAAAGCAACTTATTTGTAAAAGTGAGGGCATAACTTTCACATCCGAAGTCCGTTTTTAGTGTCGTTTTTTTTTTAAATGATTTTTTTTTTAGATCTTTCTATCCACATCATCAGTTTCAGTTTTTTGAATCCATATTATCTACATATTTAATATGTCTTATTCCAGTGATCTTTTGATTACCATCACCAACTACTTCCAATGGAAATCCCATATGGAGGATTTATTAAGAAGTAAGGCCTGTACCAGATTACCTTAGGAAAGGAAAAATAACCCACTGATGATGAAAAGAAAGTCAAATGGGATAATATGAATGACGAAGAATGTGGAATGATTGGAATGTCCATCTCTCTTGATTTAAGGTTCCACCTTCAATAAATTGATGGCCCGATGAAGCTTGGGAAAAGATTGAATCCGTGTTTGGTAAACACAATATTATTCGAGCACATCAATTAGAAAATCAGATATTGACTTTAAGTATAAATGATTTTTCTTACATTGAAGACTATCTATCTAAGTTTAAAACACTTATAATTTTATGTGAAGAGTGTACCATAAAGATGGAGGAAGAACGATGCATATATATTATTCTTTCTAAGCTAGGTAGTGCATATTCTGTGTTTGTATCTATCTTTTATGCCATGAGAGAGGCTCTAGGGAAATATTATCAAAAACCCACTATTGATTCCTTTTTTGATGCTTTGATTAGAGAGCAAGATAAGATTTTACAAATTGGAGTGATCAGCATTGCAAGTACCTCCAACAAAGCCTTAGTTTCCTGACAGAAAGATAAACCCAAGAATCCCAAGAAAAAACACCCTCACCACAACAACAAGCAAAAAAAGGGTCCCAAACCCACTCAAACAACTTAATCTCCTATTGGTGACAAAGGAGCAAATTCTAAAAATAAGAATACTGACAGACATTGCACCTTTTGTGAGAAAGATGGTCATGATGAGTCCAAATGTTTCAATAAGATGACAACTTTAGAAGCATCAATGAAGAAGCACAACATCAATATTGATTCTGCTTCTTATTTTTCTTCTCATGGACATGCACTTTCTGCTTTTGGTTTCTCCTTCAATGCAAATTCTACTTCTTCTTCTGATGAGTGGCTTATTGATTTTGGATCACCTTATCATATGGTTAAGGATAAAGCCATATTTTCTTCTCTAAATGAATGCAACACCAACAAAATATTTGTTGGTGATGATATATCTCTTAGTGTTGTAGGATCTGGAATAGTTCAAGTAGATAATGGTAATTTCAATGATGTATTATGTGTTCCAAGTCTTTCTTGTAACATTCTATCAACATATCAAATCACTTATTCAGTTGAAGGTAAAACCATAGAGATTTCACCTCACCAAGTTGTAATTAAGGATCTAAAAGATTCTAAGCATGTTCTTGCAACTGTAATTGCTGATGATATTAATAGGTTGTACAAGTTTGACAACTTTGGATCATCATCTTTTCCATCATTTTTTGTTGCTCATAGTGATGACTTGAGAAAACATTGGCATGAACGGTTTGATCATCTAAACTATCACTCGTTGCAACAACTATGCAATCAACATATGGTGACTGGTCTCTTTTTTCATGTAGAGATGTTGTTTGTGGCGGTTGTTTTATCAAAAAACATCATCAAGATAGTTTTGAAAAACGTGCCTCTTGGCATGCCTCAGGCCCTTTGCATCTTGTTCACAGTGACTTGTGTGGTCCAATTTATTCTCCTTATTTTTCTCGGTGCAAGTATTTCTTAACTTTCATTGATGAATTTTCCAAATGTACATGGGTTTACTTCTTAAAACTTAAGAGAAAAGTTTTTGACAAGTTTCTGGCCTACAAGGCACTTGTAGAAAAACAATTTGGACACCAAATTCAAAGGTTAAGAACAAATAATGGAGGTGAATATGTGATTTTTTTTTTTACAAGCTACTGCACTACACATGGCATACAAATTCAACACATTGTTCCATATACACCACAACAAAATGGTGTTTTTGAGAGAAAGAACCACACATTAAAAGAAATGGGTAATTGTATGATCTAATCTAAGGGATTAAGTATATAGTATTGGGAAGAAGACATCAACTGTACAAATTACATAGAAAATTGCACTCCCACAAAGGCTCTTAAAAATATGACACCGGAAGAAGCATGGAAAAAAATTAAACCAAATGTAATTTACTTCCGTGTATTTGGAATTATCACATGGGCTCACATTGCTGATGAGAAAAGGAAAGCATTGCAGCCTAAAAGTGAGAATTGTATATTTGTTTGTTATTCTGAATATGTCAATGGTTACATACTTCTTCAACCACATTGTAATGAAATTATTATTAGAAGAGATGTTAAATTTGATGAAAATATCTTGTCCTGTGGGCCTAATTCTATGATTGTGCCTTATTTGACCTGCAATCCATATTCAACATTTTTGCCTTCTTCTATTCCTATTATGGTTTCTTCTTCAGATGATGACAGTGAGGATGAAAATCCACATCCGCCTGCTCACCATCCTCCATATGAGTGCATTTAATTGGAACCAGCACCCACACCACCGTTCCTACATGGGTCCATTCAACACGTGAAGCATTTGGTGATCTTGTCAGTGATCCTTCAGATCAACATCATACGCGTTCTCAATTCTAGCGAGCCTCTTCTCTTTTGGATCAAGTTTCATAGACTCATGATACAAAGACATTTGCAGAAGCTTCAGTTCATCCATATTGGGATACAACAATGAATGAAGAGTGTCATTATTTAATGGAAAACAATACTTGGGATCTTGTACCTCTTACAAAAGGAAGAAAACTTGTTAGATGTAAATTGGTCTACATAACTAAGTATGCATCAGAAGGAAGTGTTGAAAGACACAAGGCTCAGTTAGTTTCCAAAGGATTTTCCCAAGTTGAAGGAATTGACTATAATGAAACCTTTGCCCCTGTAGCCAAATTGAATTCCATCCGCCTTGTTCTTTCCCTTGCTACCTCACATAAATAGGAGCTCCATTAGATGGATGTTAAATTCTCCTTCTTGCATGGGGATTTGCAAGAAGAAATCTACATGGAATAACCTCCTGGATATGTCTAGAATGACTTTATCCTTGCTTGTCACCTTAAGAAATCTCTTTATGGTCTTAAGAAAGCTTCCCGATCTTGGTATGCCGAAATGGAAAGCTTTCTTATTGACATCGTATTTTCTAGATGCCATTATGAGCCTAATGTCTATACCAAGAAAGTGGGAAGCCATATCATAATCCTTGTCCTTTATGTTGATGACCTTATCCTTACTGGTAATGAATCAAAACTTTTAAACCATGTGAAAACCAACCTTAAGAACAAATTTTAAATGACAGACTTATGATTTTTGCACTATTTCCTTGGCCTCCAACTTTTGCAAACCAATGAAGGAATTTTTCTTTCCCAGTCTATGTATGCTTGTGACCTTCTTCGTCGCTTTCACATGGAATATTGTAAACCAACCCCTTCTCCCTTCCATTCTGGAGTCAAGCTTGCTTCCACCTATACTTCTCCTAAAGTTCATGCCACCTTGTACTGTCAGTTAGTTGGTATCCTCTTATACTTGACTCATACCCATCCTGATCTTTCCTTTGTTGTTGGTCTTGTTTCCCGATATATGTAAACATCCTATGAAAGCCATTGGAAATAAACTAAAATGATACTTCGGTATATCCGGGGTACAGTTTAGTTTGGGATAGGCTCTAATGCCTCCTTCCTTCTCCTATTGTGTCACTATTGTAAATCCTTAAATCTTATCCCAAGTTGTTCTTAAGGCAGGATGTCAGGATATTTAGACACCTAAGAGTTAGTTAATATCTACTTGGTCTAATGTGTCATTAGGTAAAAGTGTGTTTCTTTAGTATGAATTAGAATGCATTTGAAGTTAGGAAATCCGACGGTCACGATATGTTCCCGACATAGAGTGATCCGAAAGTTCATAGTCTCCTCGATCTTAACGGCTACATTGATACGTGGCTTAACACCTGATTGGTCCATAATCTCTATTTAAAGAGTGTGGAGGGTCATTTTTCGATGATCGATTGTGAGAAAATATCTTGTAAAATATCTCTGTAATTTTTTTCTTTTGCATTAGTAAACTGCTCCAAGTGTCCGCATTGGCTGGGGCCATGGATGTTTCCCCATAAGGGTTTTACTATGTCAAAACATTGGTGTGTTGATATTTGATCTGGTTGTGTGAGTGGTTACTAAAGGTGTTCATCCTCTATTTGAATACCTGTGTTGTCGAACATCGATATGATCCAACATGTATATTTTATAGACATTGCATGGTATGGCTGACGATCTTTATTATAGTGGATAAGTGTTGGAATTTCATATGTTAGTGAATGTTGACATTTTGAACGCATGTGGGACATCCTATATGCATATACCAAAGGATGGAAATTGTTGTTTTTCGATGGTGGTTAATATGGTAGGTGGATGCCTTGGTAACATGTGATCCAAAATGCGTTGGTGCTTACTTGGCACCTGTTGGTTGTTAGAGGTTTTGATGTGGCTTGTCTTGGGTTTAGCAAGTGATTAATGTTGGTCATGACCAATAGTTAATGCACCACATTTTTTTTCGAAGATACCACTTTGGATTTTGGAATTCGTTTTATTTGTTCGTGAAAATCGAGCTTTGGTAACCGAAGAAACCCCTCGAAGGTGCCTTTTAATCCGCACAACACCAGGTACTAGGGTTTCGATTCCCTATCATCTAATGTGATTTTTTCTTAATAATTTACACATGGCTCTATAACAACATGTTGTGCTTGTCATTCAATGCTTTCATGTTATGTTTTGAAGAAAATTAAGGTGGTTTGCTCCTATTTTTGGTAAAATGCATGCACAAAAGTTTGAATTTTATGGTGGATGGTCAATTTCCATAGTTATGGTTGTTGGTTTCCTATTTATCATGTTGGTATGCATGTATCTATGGATCATTAAAATGGCAAGGTCTGGTGTTTTGGGTCTTTTCTGTTTTAGTGTTGCAGACCCTGTGTTGTTTCTTGGAATATCATGTGACCTTATGCATAACCTTATTGGTCTTCCCGCATGCACATTTCGGCCAGGCCAAGTTTGAAACAAATTTTTTTGGGTCAAATCCCTCATATTATCGACATTTTTTTATTCTTTGGCAACCATGATCATGTAAAAACTTGGTCATTTTGATTATGGTTGTTGTTTGGGACCAAAGAAAAACAAGGAAGCATCTTTGTCTCTGTGTATTATGATTATATTTGTGACAATGTCACACCAGAGTCCAATATTGTTTCTTAGTAATCCATTGGGCCTCATTCAGTTGATGATTGTGCTTTGGTGGCAATAAATTTTTGGAACCCTTATTGTTTCGTGACATCTCTGTTGGGTTCAATTTCGTGACCTTTTGACCATAATAGGGGCACGATACCATGATTTTAAATGAGTAATTTCAATGCATATATTTTTCTGTCATCTCCTTACAAATAAAAGGATCTATCCAGTTTGGGGTCGGACTAAACAAGCATTGTGAAATTTGAGTGTTGTTTCATAAGCAATGAAGTCAATCATTTAAGAACGTAGATAAAGAAGATGTTTTGGATAACTCAAGTGTTTGTTTTGTGACTTTGTTGATTTTCCGAGCGATGTCTACATGAATGTTTCACATTTGATGTTGACAGTAATCTGTAATGTTTTGACTGAAGAAAAAAGTTGGTGTTAAAAGGGACTAATACATGGATTTTGATCATTAAAAAAAAAAAAAACAATGTTTGGAATGTGACATGAAAATATTTTGAGAACAATTCGAATGATGACAAAAATGTTGTGTGACATCTATGTTTTCAAAATGGATACTTTATGGAATGAGAGATAGACTGTGTGGTGACTATAATCATGTTTGTTGGAATTGTAAAGATTGAACGATAATGGAGATACTTATAGTATAAGCATGTCCATTGTGTTTGTCCATCATACTTAATATTTTCCGTTCATTACAATCCCTTCCATCAACGCAAATACCTATTTCATTCCCATGCTTAGATTATAATTGTAAGAAACGTTTCGTGGCAGAATTGTATAAGTTGAAAAAGGAGTGTTTAGTTGGTTTGATCTCTGCTATGTTTCATATTTAAAGATGTTGATGATAACGATGTGATGGAATTAGTCATGGTAAATGAACATTATGTATTGCACTTCTGAATCATACTTACTAGTTTCCACTAATTACAAACCCGATCATGAAATCCCAAGAGCCCTATAAATCCCTGTTCTGAGTAATTACTAGTTCTGGAATGTGGAATGCATACCGATTTCTTGCACATGTATTGTTATGTATATAGAGCCAAGTCTAAATTGTTATTTTGAAATTTTTTAGATGATTTATTAGTTGTGATCTAGTTATGATATTTTTGAATGTGTGTTAGAATGAGCTTTTTCAGCAAGGGAAGTCATAACAGGAGGAGTAATAACAAAGGTAGAGGATTGGGTCCCTAGCAAAGGGGAAAAAAATATTAAGGTTCTCTATACATTTTGATGTAGATTCAGAATAGTTTAATCAATTGTTACAAACAGGGTTCCTCAACTTGGCTGGCCAACAAGCTTACATAGCTCCACCTATTCCTGAGAATCCATGCCCAAATATTGGCATACCAGTTCCAAATCATAATTCCAATCCTTTAGTTGTGCCAGAACGAGATGGCTCACACTATATTGTGCACTCTCCTCCCAGACACTCACAAAAATGGCCAAATATTGATAACCTAAAACAACCTCCATTTCATGTTTGGCCCATTGGTTCACTGCCACCACCTCCTCCTCCACATTGGAATTTTCAATCTCAATCCCAAGCCTCACATGCACATCATAAGGCCAAAATCACCGATCTTGAAGAAAACATTGAGGAAGAGAAAGTAGCATCATCCAGGTTAAAATAATCATAGGAATATTCTCATTCAGTCACTTCCCATATGCAAGAGAATGATTAGAAATCTGCTAAGGCAGATTCATCAATTGGAAAAAATGGAAAGGATGAGAGTAGTCATAGAAAGAGAGGGGAAACCTCTCACAATAAATATGGTTTCTCATAATTTCTTTGGAACTTATATATGGACTTGTTTGCACTTTATTTTGGACAACATATCATTTTTGAACAACTCATGTTTATGTTGACAACTCATATTTGATAGCACATTTTTTGAAAAACCTTATATTTTACATACTTCATGTTTGGATAAATTATGAAATGGATAGATTTTGATAAGTTTCATAATTTCCACATGGAGTGACAAGGGGTTCTTATGATTATTTCATTTTTAACATAATAATGACATGAATTGTATGACATGGTGAGATTGATATGTAATGCATTCAAGGTGGAAGATACAAGGATGAAATAGTTTATTTATTCATTAAAGAGAATTAGGGGGTCCTCACTTATTAGTTTTATTGAATACCCTTATCATATTATTATTATTATTATTTATTAACTTACTTAACAACTCTCCTATTAACTAACTAATTGTTAGTTAATAAATTAACTGAAGTGGTTGAGTAATTCAACTACCTTGGAGATATTAAAAGGAGGGAAGCTGGACAAAGTGAGAAGGTAGGAGACACATTTCTCTGATAAGGTATACTCTTACTTCCAAGTGAGATTTCATTACTACTTCATTCATATCTGATGTCTAAGGTAAGACACTTCTTGTGATAGCAGGGTCTATTGAAAGTGATAAAAATCTAGGACCAAGTAGCATTGAATTCTGATATGCTTCCAGGTTGATTGTCTGCAAACTTCTTTTGGTTTCTGGATTAATTTCTCAGTGCTAAATAGGATTAATCTTGTGCAGATTCATAATAGAGTGCAAAGTTGTGGCTATTGGATTATCATTCTTGGTCTAATTTGAAGGCACTAATGGCCTATGTGTGTGTTACCTTAGGCTGCTAGAATTTCATCTGGTCCATAATTTGAAAGTATGTGAAGTGTATTGACTGTTACAGAATGAATGAATAAAATCATTGATGGTTTTGTAACTCTCTTGGTATTTTTTATTTCTATAAGATTATGTAATTTTGCTTCTTGTTTAAATTATTATCTAAAAAAATCATACTTCTTTATTTCAGTTTGCATTTGATAAATGATTTAAAAACAACAATTGGCTTTTAAGCTAATAACTTGAAGGTTAATTGAGCTTGTGATAAGGATATAAAATAGGGTGATAATCCCACCTATCTTGTCTTATCCAAACAAGATTCAAAAAAATGTTGTGAGGAGGACTTCCATTTCATTTACTCAAAATTAACCATACTGGATATAATGACAAATGAAGGCGTTTAACTAGATTTTACGGTGTATATTAACAACGAAATGTGGAAAATGGTTTAATAATAGTGGTTTTATTGGGCAAAGAAATATGACGAAAACAGAGCCCAACACACTCCCAAACCAAAGAATTTGCATGTCCTCGTGAAAAAAAGAACTTGTAAATATTTATTCATTGTATATCTATTTATAGATTTATGTGACATTGTTTCTTTCTGTAGGTGTTAGTTTTTTTATTATACTGTCATAGATTGATTTAAACAGAGAAACAAAATTATCATGAAAACAGGGGACAAGCAAGGGATGGGTTATCACATAGTGATAGCGAACGGTATGAGTGTGGATAATTGTTTGTGAAATAGTGGTCGTATGAACTTGGACACCTTTATACTCTGCATCTTATATTCATTTTAAGAACAATGTTTACTTGTGGTTCTTTTTTTGAATCGACAACAATGACTTCATCCTCTTATTCAGAACAATCAGATGACCTGGGAATGATTTATGATGTACAAGGAGAAGACACTATAGATGTTGCTTTATTTTTGTATTTGTATACCACATATTTCCTTTTCATTGCTTGGTCTTATGATCAGAGTATAATTTTCATTATGACTGATGGCGTGAAAATGGAGGTTTTAGTGAGTAGTTGTGATGGTACTTCTAAGTGGTAATAATGTGTAGTGGCATGTGGAGTTGGTAATAGTGGTTATGCATCATGTTTTCCAAATTATTAGTAAATTAAAGATATTTATACCCATTTTACCTCAAGTTAATTGATGCATGCTCAAGTGGAAACTATGAAAAACATGATGAAAGATATGTGGAATCATGATGTGGACCACTGAAAGATGAAGATGAGGCAGAGCAAGGATGAGAATTGCTGAAGAGAATGAAGCTAATGACAGATGAAGAGAACGGAAGATGATCTACTGGATCCTGAAAAAAAACTTGCTAAGATGAACTAAAGATGATGGAGATGCTGAAGAGAGACTCTGAAGATCTGGAAGGGATTTGGAGATCTCCCCCAAACCCAAGAGTTTTCATGTCCACATGCAAACTACTTAATATTGAGTGGAATGCATCTACAAGAAAACAAACTGTTGCCAACTTTTGTTGATGCAAATCCAAGAGTTTCTAAGAACAAAAATTGGAGAGATGTTAATGAATTGTGGGCACATAGTTCATGAGTGATAAACCTAACCATACACAGAGAAAATCATAAGATCATAAAATAAACTGATCATAACATGAAGTACATCCAATGCCACATTCTGACCATTTAGATTTGAACAGTTTTTGAAGATCACTTATGAATATCCCCCCTCTATGATTGACCGAGATAATTCAAGTATAACACACAAAAAATATATAAAATCAACTTTTATTATTTTAGTTCTATATCAGAGATTTATATTTCCTTACTTAAACAAAATTCATCAAAATATTATAGAAACATGTATATTCCAAGATCCCTGTAAAAATTATAATAGGGATTTTTTCTTTAAAGAGGAAAAGAGTATCAACAGTCTCAACAAATGAAAACCCCATGGGAAACCATCCAACCTTTTCCAATATCAAAAGATTTACAATCATTCAAGTAAATAAAGATAAATTTCACAGGTGAGTATATTAGGCTTCTAAGATCATGGTCCCACTCTTAAGATAGTACATCTTAGATAAATTATGAATTGGATAATAAGGTCTTTGTTGATTAAGGTTTGTTGTCATTGATGGAAACCCTTGAAGAAATACCCGTAGCACAAAGGTTTGGGTAATGGACCCAAGATTGTTTGATGTAAATATGACTCATTATTTTTTTTTCATGGTTGATAAGAAGTAAATACGGATGAACTCCAAAGTGGTCCCCTTATGGTGAAAGCACTCATGGGAAGACGCTTTGCGGAGTAAGATAACCCATGATTAATTGTGGAATAATGAGATGAAGGACAATGAATTTGTCAGGGAAACTATCCTAGATGGATAGTGCTTGTCATGTCATTTCCGGTGTTATGTAGAACGTCACATAACTCCTCACAGTTATAGAGTTATGACCATGTGAAGTTGGAGAACCCAGGTTTGGGTAATGGACCCAAGTTTGTATGATGGATAACGATATGATTTTTTCTATATTTAAAGGTAATAGTACATGGATAGTACAAGTACATGTCATTCTATTTTTAGTGGTATGTGGAATGTCACATAACTCCTCATGGTTTGAGAGTTATGGCCTTACGAAGTTGGAGAACCCTCATATGTAATCTAGAAGCGCCAAAAGGTCAAAGTAGTCAAAGTGGTTTAAGAGATTTTAAAAGGTAAATAATAAAGTGAAGTGATGAGTGTATTATAATTCAAAGTGAATACAAAATAAATTATTTCAATAATAAATTTAATGGAG
>SNQJ01S0057037.1:53649-65489 GCA_010110895.2 Picea sitchensis
TGAGTGTATTATAATTCAAAGTGAATACAAAATAAATTATTTCAATAATAAATTTAATGGAGAAATTAGAAGTGGGTTAACCCTAAAATAACGAAAGTGGGCCAAGTGACCTAGAAGATGTTTTTAAGGAAGCTACTTGGAGAATATAAATAAGAGGCAAGGCTCTCTCATTTTGATAACACTTGAGAATATTGAATATCTATAGGTGTCTGAGGTAAAAAATGATATCTAAGCCAAATTTCTGAGGGAAGGTGAAGAAAACAAGACCAAAATGCAAGGAAGGATAAATTCTTTTGATAATGCTTTCTAAGGTATGTTATTTATAGGTCATCTCACCATTTTCGCTATAAATTGTTTTCTATAATGATTCAGATCATAAAATTTCTATTCCATTGAGAAAACATACCCAAGTATCTGTGGTAAAAAATTAATCTTGTGGGCGTTGTATTTTGGGAATTACACTCTGTGGAAAATAGGGTTTGTGGCTAGTCTTGAAACTAGTCAAAAACTAGTGTTTTGGGTAAAAATGTCACAACTTCTTCATAACAGATCCAAATTCAGTGAGACAAAATTTGTTGGTTAGGGTACAGTCTGTAGTGTGATTTGTAATATTTTTGAATCAATTCAACAAAATTTCTTGTGGGGCACGCTCTACAAGGTTTCTCTCTAGAATAAGCCAAAATTCAGCAAGGTATGCCATTTTTGCTATAACCCCTTTTTTGAGAGGTTTTAAGTAGTGAAATCTGGAGGAATTGCATAAAACACACTGAAGAAAATTGTGTATCAGTTTCAGATCTTTGTACATTACAGGTTAAAATTTATGATTACTTCAAGTTAGGGTTGTTGACTAATCCAAAACTAGGCATGTGAGACTAAAGAAAAGTTTGATGAAAATGCTAGTCTCTTGTTGTTAAAGTTGAGGAAGGTTTGCAGGAATGTGATGATATACACTAGGTCTATTACAGAGCTACAAATAATATTTGGATGATGATATTGATGAGGGATTTTGGTTGAGGTACATGTTGAGTACATGGTTGAGACAAGTAGTTGATGACTTGGTGTTGGCAAATATTTAACAGAAAACGAATGGCATAAGTACAAGAAGAATGCAACAGATGGGCATCAGTGAAGATGGCATGAGTACAGGAAGAATGTACAGAGGATTGTTGGCATATTTAACAAACAACGAATGCTTGTCATTGATGGCAAGTACAATAATGAATATGGCATGCGTACAGGAAGTTTGTAACTGACAGGCAAACAGAAGCTAAGTTCAGGAAGATCAAATGATCAAAGGCAACACAAAATTGATCAAATGATCAAAGGCCCATAAAGTTTGAGAAGCATTTCTGATCGTTGGATCCCATTTAAAATTATCGATAGAACGAGGGTCTTCAGATCTGAATGTAGACAAGAAGAGTGCACTGAAGAGGAGGACAGATCTTAGATGTTAGATCCAAGCGCAAGACCCGACCATCGTTGGATCAATGAGAACCTGCACGTTCTTTAAAGTGCAAGGAGTAGCGGGGCTCACAAAATCCTGAAAGAAGGAGAACCATCCATCATCAGGCAGGACACGTGGGGATAGATTGTCATTTCACTGATGGGAGAGTCAAAGGAACAGGGTTCCCTAACCTCTCGATATCACGATATGCAAAATCGTGATTTAATCTGAACCATCAGATTAAGGTTGAATTTGGACTGTTGACTCAAGTCCATGTCAGAGGTTCGAGAATCGATTGTTCAAGATGTCAAAGATTATCAACAACAGGAATCCCGATGTCGCGATATGTGAAATCATGATTTAATCTGAGACGTCAGATCAAGATGTGATCTGGACCATTGATCCGACTCCATTACGGAGTTTCATGGATCGGGAATTTGAAGTGACAAAAACACCGAACATCAAGAATGTCAAAATTGCGATTCAATCTCAGTCGTTGAATCAAGACCAGATCTGAACCGTTGATCTAACCCCATATTCGAGTTTCGTGAATCGTGACATGGAGAGGCAAAGAAAACAATGCAGCAATCGTGATATGCGAAATCATGATTCAATCGCAGCCATTGGATCAAGATTAGATCTGGACCATGGAATCATAGGACATGTGGCAAGCGATCGAAATTTCGCTGACTTGGGGTCAACGGAGCATAGTGTTGAAAATCACAAAATGAGAAATCACAAAAGTGCTTTATGCATAAGCGCGTGGTCATAGCCATTGATCACATCAATGGAAGATGAAGATAGAAGCTAGAGGTACCAAGCTTGGTGATGCAGGAGCATCGCAATTACCAAAGCGAGCATGGAGGCAATGCATGTGTTTTTTAACACATGACATATTACTTTGAAAACTTTTTGAAAATGAAGTGCCAAACCTTCAATGAACCATTTATGAGAGAGCGCCTTTTGTATATTGTATCAAACCTCGAGCCATACGCTCTTGTCTGAAGTAGATAGGAAGCATTTAATCTAGTTAATGCAGGTAGGTAGGATTCATTTCTAGATTAGACAGTTTTAGATGGAAAGAGGGAAAATGGATATAGACACCCTCATTGTATCTTTGTAACATAATCAAGCATTCAGGAGAAGAGAAAAACATGCAGAGAATATTGTGTGAAGAAAACCCATGTACATGCATTTGAATTAATAGAAGGAAGCTTTGATTCAGGCCCATGGTTGTGTTGTTTTCTCTGTGTATTGTTGATGTTCTCATGAATGTTTGCCTTCTGGTCATGCATTTGCTTTGTATATGCTGTGCATGTGATTTCATGTTTCAGTTGAATTCTGAAAGGTAGAGAGAATGAGTTTCAATTGTTTCTCTATCTGAGCCAGGAGATTCCTGCAAGGTGCGCAGTTGAATTCATCCGCAAGGTGTGCGTTGATGAAGGACCAGTAGTCTAACTTTTGTTCTCATTCACCCAGAAGTGGAAGTGAGTTGTTGAAGCCGTGCAAGGAGTGCGTAGGATGAAGAAGAAGTCTCAGTTTTTAATTTGAGAGAAGGAGATTGAAGAATGCTGCTGCAGGAGTTGCACAGAGTCGAAGAAGTTCGAACACTAAAAGTGTTTACAGGGTTGCCGCAAGGAGTGCGCGCAAATTCCTCTGAAAGAATCAGCGTGGAAAAGATCAGGAGGTTTAGCACCTTCATGATATCGTTGTAAGAGAGCACAGAGGGTTTGTGTCGAGGAAGGTTCGGGCAAGAGTTGCAAGCACAGGCTTGGAGAGCAAGTCCGGAGAAGGAACACTTAGCCATCCTCAAGAAATCCTCAAGGAGGAGGAATCGACGGTTAGGATTTGCCGAGGCAGATCGTGAAATCCTATTAGCCGTTAGATCTCGAGGGGATGCACACGGTTTAAGCCTTAGTGTATAGGGAAGGAGCTAGGGACTCATTGGGATTCGACTCATCGTGGAATCGGAGTTTCCATAGGCGTAAAACTCTCACAGGAAGGAATCGTGATTCACAATTTCCCGAGAGGAATCTCAGCTGTTAATCTCGGTAGAGACACGTGTCAAGGAGCCAAGGAGCCATCGGGGCTCAACCCATTGGAGATTCGCGGTTTTTCGTGACAAGGAACTTGTGCAGGTGGAATTCGCGATTTAGCGATACCCGATAGAGCATCGAGAAGAGGGTGATGTGGAAGAAAGGACTCTCATGTGCATCGGGGTTCGCCATTTTGGGATTCTCGGTGACGAGAAAACCGCAGCAGAAGGAGTCGCGAAATTCCAAAAAGCGATGGTCCCACAGCCATAGTGTTGAAGTGGAGGACAGGTGTCATCGCACTTTGGGGATCGATATTTGGAAGAGTCTGTGAATTTGTGCAGTAGGAATCACGATCTAGCGAAACGCGATTCCCCGATCACCACAGGAGTGGGCCATAGGTGCCAGAGCACAGGACAGGTGTCGGAAGGTCCAGTCTTGCCGGGAGTTGACACCAAGTGGCATCGGATATTGGAGGATCGAAGATCCTGAGGACGTAAGGTTTATGCTTAGTCTCGTGAAGTCCGAAACACCGATAAGAGGGAAGGACCGTGGTTTGGTGGACCAACAGGTCACATGTGAAAAGAGTTAGCCGGAGGAGCTAAGGGGTACGAAAGGCATCATCGCAGATCGGGAATCGGGGATTCGTGAGAGCAGTGACTCACGACAGCGTGAGTACCGATTTCCCGACGGGGTAATTCCTGATAAGAAGCAGGAAGCCGTGGGCGAATAGTCATCAGGGTTTGAGGATTTATAAGACCTGATTTCGTGAGTTCAAGACTTGCGATCACGCGAAGTTCGATTTCCCGATAACACAAAGGGAGATCATCAAGAGCATTCTGTGGGTGTAGAAAACTCCCGATAAGGGGTTTTGGAGAGCATTCTAGCTCTTCGGGCCTAAGGAAAGGAAGGTCCTAGTGGGAGCGAACGTGCCCGGTGGTGCATTTGCGTCAGAGTGGTATCAGAGCGGATTTATTGTCTTTATATTTCAGGAAAGAGGAGTGAAGAAGAGGAAATCACTCTGATACATATCAAGAGGTATCAGAGCGAGAAAATCTCTTTGCTTTCTGTAGCAGAGAAGAAAGAAAAATTTCACCATGCCGCTGAGGAGGGAAAGACAAGTACAGAATCCAGAAATGGAAAGGCAGATATGTGATCTCCGAGTGAGATTAGAAGATATGGAAGCAGCGTAGAGATGTACAGCCAGTGCTGGAGATCTGAGTGACTCCGAAGGCGAAGTCGAAGCCGAACAACAAGGAGAAGTTGCAGCCAAAGATGCAGCCAACGAGCGATTAATTAAAGCTATCACCCGGATGAGTTCAAAAACAAAGATGGACATTCCAGCTTATGAAGGAAGTCTGGATGCAAAAGATCTTCTAGATTGGATTAGGGCTCTTGATACCTACTTTGATTATGAGGATATCGAAGAGGATAAAAAGGTTAGGCATGCTGTCACAAAATTGAAGGGACACGCAGCATTATGGTGGGACGAACTTCAAGCAGATAGGCGTTCCAAAGGCAAGAAAAAGATTAAAAGCTGGGATCGAATGATTGTGAAGATGAAGGCGAAATTCATCCCAAGGGATTATCAAATCACACTGTTTAGGAGAATGTAGAACCTGAGACAGAAGTTGATGACGGTAAAGGAGTACACTGAGGAATTCTACAAGCTCAATATCAGAGCAGGTCATCGGGAGAGCGATGATGAAAAAGTTTCCAGGCATATGAATGGCTTGAGATACGATATCCAAGATGAGATGAGTATGACAACCATCAGAACGGTGGAGGATGCGTATCAGATGGCGTTGAAAGCAGAAGAGAAGCTAAGCCGTAAGCCAGCACAGCGAGGCTGAGGTAGGAGCCAACCAAAAGATAAGTTAGTTGCTCAAGATAGGTTCCAGAAATCTAAGGACGAATGGAAAAAGCCTCAGACAAGAACAGAAAGAGGTGGAAGTTCACAACGAGGCCAACACGCTGAACAACGGAGGCAGTAGACAGAACAGAGTGGAGGATACGCTGATAATAACACATTTCCTTGTACCCGAGGTAGAGGAAGAGGTAGAGGTGGAGTCATCACGTGCTTCACATGTGGAAAGAATGGACACAAGGCAGTTGACTGTCCAGATAGGAAGAAGGATGGAGGAGAAGCTCACATCGCCGAGGCACAGAGGCGAAATGTTGAAGCAGAAGACGCAGAAGATAGAAGGTCGTTGATGATGCGTAAGGTTCTCTTAACACCCGAGAAGGAGGTGGAGGACACGGCTCAGAAAAACCAACTTTTCAGAACCACATGCAAGACCAAAGATAGGAAGTGCAAGGTTATCGTGGACAGTGGAAGCACAAACAATCTTGTTTCAACCGAGATGGTGGAGAAACTAGAGCTGGAGACAACTGATCATCCAAGTCCATATAAAGTCTCATGGCTACAGAAGGGACATCAAGTAAATGTCACCAAACAATGCTTAGTTGACATCAAGATAGGAGGGTACAATGATAAAATTCTCTGTGATGTTATTCCTATGGATGTATGTCATTTATTGCTAGACAGACCATGGCAATATGACAGGAACGTAGTTCATGATGGGAAAATGAATACGTATACTTTGGATAAGAATGGAAGAACACGTATGCTACTTCCATTTAAAGATAAAGAAGTAAAACTAGAAATGAAAAATATTGTACTTCTCATGAGTGGGAAGGAACTTCTAGCGGAAGTAAAGAAGGGAGATCCACAATTATTTGTGGTCAGGAAATCGAAAGTTGTTTTGACTAGCACAAGAGTGGATGATTTGCTGGAAGAAAATCAGGAACTACTGGAAGAGTTCGCTGACATTGTGGTAGATGAATTACCTCATTCATTACTGCCGATGAGGAGCGTAAGTCACCATATAGACCTCATACCAAGAGCCAGTTTACCAAACAAAGCTCCGTACAGGTTGACGCCGCAGGAGAATGAAGAAGTTAAAAGGAAGGTGCAGGAACTGTTAGATAAAGGACTGATCAGGGAAAGTTTAAGTCCGTGTGCCGTTCCAACGGTACTGAGTCCAAAGAAAGATGGAGGTTGGAGAATGTGCACTGATTCCAGAGCCATTAACAAGATAACCATCAGGTATAGGTTTCCATTGCCACGGATGGATGACTTGATGGACTGTTTAAGTGGAGCCAATTTTTTTTCAAAGGTTGATTTGAAAAGCGGATACCATCAGATTCGCATGAGGGAAGGCGATGAATGGAAGACAGCCTTCAAAACCAATGAAGGGTTGTATGAATGGCTAGTCATGCCGTTTGGATTGACGAATGCACTGAGTACTTTCATGAGGCTGATGAATGAAGTGTTGAAGGAATTCATTGGTAAGTTTGTCATTGTTTATCTGGATGACATATTGATTTTCAGCAAAACAAAAGAAGAACATTTGAAGCATTTAGCTGCAGTAATGAGGAAGCTACAGCAAGAGAAGCTATTGATTAATATGAGGAAATCTTCATTTATGAAGACATAACTCATTTACTTGGGGTTTGTCATATCGACAAATGAATTGAAGATGGATCCAAGTAAAGTGGAAGTAATTAAAAATTGGCCATCACCAAGAAATATTTTTGAGGTGAGAAGTTTTCATGGACTGGCTAGTTTGTACTGAAAATTCATCAGAAATTTCAGTGGAATTAGTGCAGCGATAATGGATACTGTCAAGAAAAGACATAAATATTTTCATTGGACTGAAGAGGTAGAGAAGAGCTTCAATCTGTTGAAGCGGAAGATCACGGAACATCCGGTTTTGGTGTTGCCGGATTTTACGAAAGTATTCCAGGTGAAATGTGACGCAAGTGGCTTTGCCATAGGAGCAGTCTTGAGCTAGGAGGACAGACCAATTGCATATTTCAGCGAGAAATTGGATGAGGCAAAGTAAAGTACTCCACATATGATAAAGAATTTTATACTATCATACAGGCGTTGAAGAAGTGGAGGCATTATTTAATTTCGAAAGAATTTGTTCTGTATAGTGATAATCATGCATTACAGTTTGTGACTCAACAGGAGAAGTTGAATCAGAAACATGCTAAATGGGTAGAGTATATGCAGAATTTTACATTTGTAATAAAACACATTTCAGGTACTGCTAACAAAGTGGCTAATGCTTTGAGTAGGAAGTGTTTGTTGCTGCAGGAGTTCCGAGTCAAAACATTGGGTTTTGAAAATCTTAAGGACATGTTTGCAGGTGATGCAGATTTTGCAGAGGCATATGAAGCAACTGAGAATCCAGTTCTCAGAGATAGAATCCCATGGATGGATTACATGATCCAAAATAGATTGTTATTCAGAGGAAATCAGCTGTGTATTCCAAAATGCTCCATGAGGGAGAATCTACTAAAAGAGAAGCACAGCGGAGGATTGGCAGGGCATTTTGGCCACGATAAGACATTTGCAAAGATGAGTGAAGCATACTTTTGGCCAGGGATGTGATCAGAAGTCAAGAAGTTTGTTGACAGGTGTAGGATTTTCCAGCATTCAAAGGGCAGAAAGAAAAATGCGAGATTCTATCAATTATTACCCATACCCGAGAGGCCGTGGGATGAAATCAGCATGGATTTCATACTGGGATTACCGAGGACCCAAAGAGGAGATGATTCGATCTTTGTGGTGGTTGACAGGTTTTCAAAAATGGAACATTTTATTCCATGCCAGAAGACCAGTGATGCGACTGATATCGCAAATTTGTTCTTCAAAGAGATTGTTAGACTCCATGGTTTACCCAGAAGCATAGTATCAGACAAGGATATGAAATTCATTGGACATTTCTGGAGGACACTCTGGAAGAAGATGGGAACTAACTTGATGTTTAGTTTATCCTATCATCCTTAGATGGATGGGCAAACAGAGGTGGTAAATAGGAGTCTGGGAGACTTGCTAAGAAGCTTGGTGACAGAGCACCACAACAGTTGGGACAATGTGTTGCCACAGGCAGAGTTTGCATACAACGACTCAGTGAACAGAAGCACAGGAAAAAGTCCATTTGAGATTGTATATGGTAGGTAGCCGAGAGGAGTTTCTGAACTGAGGGATTCAGACCAGATAATGACTAAGAGTGCAAGCACTGAAGAATTCGTAGAGGCGATGGAAGAAATTCACAGCAGGGTGAAGCAACGATTGCTGGAATCGAACTAGGAATATAAGCGCAGGGCAGATTAGCATCGGAGACAACTTCAGTTGGAAGTTGGTGATCTATTTCTGGCACATCTGAGGAAGGAAAGGTTCCCAAGGGGAACATACAACAAGCTGAAAATGAAGAAAATTGGGCCATGCAGAGTCCTAAATAAATTGGGAGAAAACGCTTATGAAATTGAGTTGCCGGATGAGATTGGGATATCTCCGACATTCAATGTCTTAGACTTATATCCATATAAGCCTAAGGAAGCAGGAGTTGGAAGTGATGAAAAACTAGAAATTTAGTGGCAGAAGCAGATGCCGATTGCAGAGAAGCCACAGATGGAGCGTATACTTGACATGAAAGTGAGCAAAAAGACCAGGCGGAAGCAATACTTCAAGTATCTGGTCAAATGGAAGGGCCATCCAATGGAATATGCCAGCTGGGAGACTGAAGCAGAGATTCAAAATCATGGACAGACCATGCAGAAGCTCATGGACAGGAGCCCATGAAAGTTTTCAAGCCGAGGAGTATGATGTAGGAGCATCGCAATTACCAAAGCGAGCATGGAGGCAGCGTATGTGTTTTTTAACACATGACATATTACTTTGAAAACTTTTTGAAAATGAAGCGCCAAACCTTCAATGAACCATTTATGAGAGAGCGCCTTTTGTATATTGTATCAGACCTCGAGCCATACGCTCTTGTCTGAAGTAGATAGGAGGCATTTAATCTAGTTAATGCAGGTAGGTAGGATTCATTTCGATATTAGACAGTTTTAGATGGAAAGAGGGAAAACGGATATAGACACCCTCATTGTATCTTTGTAACATAATCAAGCATTCAGGAGAAGAGCAAAACATGCAGAGAATATTGTGTGAAGAACACCCATGTACAGGCATTTGAATTAATAGAAGGAAGCTTTGATTCAGGCCCATGGTTGTGTTGTTTTCTCTGTGTATTGTTGATGTGCTCATGAATGTTTGTCTTCTGGTTATGCATTTTCTTTGTATACGCTGTGCATGTGATTTCATGTTTCAGTTGAAGTCTAAAAGGGAGAGAGAATGAGTTTCAATTGTTTCTCTATCTGAGCCAGGAGATTCCCGCAAGGTGCGCAGTTGAATTCATCCGCAAGGTGTGCGTTGATGAAGGCCCAGTGGTCTAACTTTTGTTCTCATTCACCCAAAAGCGGAAGTGAGTTGTTGAAGCCATGCAAGGAGCGCGCAGGCTGAAGAAGAAGTCTCAGTTTTTAATCTGAGAGAAGGAGATTGAAGAATGCTGCTGCAGAAGTTGCACAGAGTCGAAAAAGTTCGAACACTAAAAGTGTTTACAGGGTTTCCGCAAGGAGTGAGCACAAATTCCTCTGAAAGAATTAGCATGGAAAATCTCAGGAGGTTTAGCACCTTCGTGATATCATTGTAAGAGAGCACAGAGGGTTTGTGTCGAGGAAGGTTCGAGCAAGAGTTGCAAGCGCAGGCTTGGACAGCAAGTCTGGAGAAGGAACACTTAGCCATCCTCAAGAAATTCTCAAGGAGGAGGAATCGATGGTCAGGATTCGGCGAGGCAGATCGTGAAATCCCATCAGCTGTTAGATATCGAGGAGATGCACACGGTTTAAGCCTTAGCATACAGTGAAGGAGCCAGGGACTCATCGGGATTCAGCTCATCGTGGAATCAGAGTTTCCATAGGCATAAAAATCTCACAGGAAGGAATCGTGATTCGTGATTTCCCGAGAGGAATCTCAGCCATTAATCTCGGCAGAGACATGTGTCAAGGAGCCAGGGAGCCATCGAGGTTCAGCCCATCGGAGATTCAGGGTTTCTCGTGACAAGGAACTTGTGCAGGTGGAATTCACGATTTAGAAATACCCGATAGAGCGTCGAGAAGGGGGTGACATGGAAGAAAGGACTCGCACGTGCATCGGGGTTCGGCATTTCAGGATTCTCGGTGACGAGAAAACCGCAGCAGAAGGAGTTGTGAAATTCTGAAACCTGATGGTCCCAAAACCATAGCATTGAAGTGGAGGACAGGTGTCATCGCACTTCGGGGATCGCGACTTGGAAGAGTCTATGAATTTGTGCAGTAGGAATCGCGATCTAGCGAAATGTGATTCCTCGATCACCACAGGAGTGGGCCATAGGTGCCAGAGCACAGGACAGGTGTTGGAAGGTCCAGTCTTGCCGTCAGTTGATGCCAAGTGGCATCGGAGATCAAAGGATCGGAGATCCTGAGGACGTAAGGTTTATGCTCAGTCTTGCGAAGTTCGAAACACCGATAGGAGGAAAGGACCGTGGTCTGGTGGACCAACAGGTCACATGTGAAAAGAGTTAGCCGGAGGAGCTAAGGGGTGCGAAAGGCATCATCGCAAATCAGGAATCAGGGATTCGTGAGAGCAGTGACTCACAACAGCATGAGTACTGATTTCCCAATGGGGTTATTCCCGATAAGAAGCAGGAAGCTGTGGGCGAATAGTCATCGGGGTTCGGGGATTTACAAGACCCGATTCCGTGAGTTCAAGACTCGCGATCACGTGAAGTCTGATTTCCCGATAGCACAAAGGGAGATAGACTGGGTGAGGTTGGTTGTTCGGTATGAAAAATGAATGAAACTGTAAGAAAGGGAAATAAGAGTATGTGAAGTGTGAGATGGAGAAGATGCACAGTGTGAGAAGAAACTCAGTGAAGAGTAAAAGATGATGAAGAGAAGTTGATGTAGAGCAGAATGAGAGAACGAGTTGATGCAAAGCATACCTGCTGAACAGACAGAGGAAGATAAGAACAACATAACAGTTTGTAGAAGACCAGATTTACAGAACAATGAAAGATTGGTAAGAATTGATTTATCTACGTAGTTGATTGTTTATTTATTCATTAATATTCTAGGGAGGTTGGGAGGTGCTTGGGAGGACTTTTGTCCTCAGAGGTTCAAGTGAGAACTTGAATACAGGAAGTTGTAGCTTCCGTCTGGTTGCATCCAGAGAAATCAGGGTGGTAGGGTGGTGCAAGGGAGAACAAGTGTTCTCTGTTATACAGGTTGAAGCCTGTGTAACTAGAAGTTGGTGCTTCCATCCAGTCGATGCTGGAACATTAAGGGAGTTGGTGCTTCCTTCTAGTGGGTGCTAAAGAAACCAGAGAGTTGGTGCTCTCAAACAAGTTGCAGCTTGTAAAACAGAGGTAGAAGCCTCACATTGAGTTGGTGGTCAATTATAGATGATTTAC
>SNQJ01S0057037.1:65499-82637 GCA_010110895.2 Picea sitchensis
ATCTATGTAATAGTATATGTGTCATAGTTCAAGAGAACTCCTTCGCAACCTGGGAAAAGTACATATAAGAGTGATGACTCTACCCAGGGTCTTCTTAGCGATCCTGATGTAGTACAAATCTAACCATGTGAATAGATGTCCTGATGTCAAACATGGAATAAGCCACTTGATTACCGGTCAATGATGTAAACCGTTAACAAGCGCGAGGGAAATCACCATTGTACATTCCAATGAATGTGAATAGATGAGCTAAAGTCAAACATCCATGGAATCATCTTATCAGAGGTCAATGATGTAAACCCACTGTCGGATGTGAGGATGCCTGCCGTTGAGGCATGCAGGTCCCAAGGTACTAACTGGTTTCTAAGTATAAGTCGTTGGATAATGTGTTGAAGTCGACAAGAATAGACTCGTCGAAGGAGGGCCTTGATGTATCCCCCATCAACGACATGAAACTGCCACAGAGATGTAATTGGTCGATCAAATGAACATGGACTAACACGAGTATTGAAACAGGATATTTGTGATGGTTGACTCTCAAGGTAGATACTTCCCTTGAACACTGAGGCACAACAGCAAAAGCTTGACATGGACCAAAACATGATAATCCAGTGGATACAATGACTTTCATCAGGTGACCCAAATGAGTAAAATAAACTCAGAGGATTGGCTTAGTGCAGAGGTTCAGCGGATTAAAATGTGTGCAAAGACAAAGTGTCATGTTCAAGGGTGATTGTAAGAGTTACTGGTAGTGTTCTCAAAAAACTGCTTGGCTTGCTTCTTTCAATTTTTCCCCCATCCAGATAGACGAGTACCTATTTTTAATTTAACGATCTCGAGGAGGGTAACACATGCTTGATATGAATCACCTTTGGTAAATCCCTCTTCCTTTGTTTAACGAACTGGAAGAAGTAAGGGTTCGATCCCATATGGGCCCTTCAATGTATGATTGTTTAACGAGTCCAAAGAAGGTAAACTTGGTGGTTTTTCATATTTAGAGAGTCTAAAAACAACTTAAAGACGACTCCAATGTTGTCCTTTTTCGTAATGTTAGTCTCGTGAGGCCGAAAAAGAGATAAATTATCACTTGAAAGACGCCCTTTCGAACCTTTTAACGAGTGGGAAAGGAAGAAAGATCACTCGGCAATATTTTCATGTTTAGAGAGTCTGAAAAGAGTTCAAAGACGACTCCGGGAGGTTCCTTTTTCATTTAACCATGCAGGTCCGAAAAAGAGATAAAAGTTTACCCGATTGCATTCTCATGTTTTTTCGAGCATGAGAAAGAACAACGACTAAACTCGGTATGCCCCTAGCTTGAAATCTAGTGGATGAACTCCAAAATGATCATCAAAGGTTGGAGACATGCCCTCCAAGCTTCAATTCATTCACTGACTTTGAGGTTGTCACCAATTTCTCTACTAGATGGAGAAAAAGGATACGAGTGGATGAAAAGAAGGTTCAAGAGAGGTGACTATTTCATTTTTTAACGAGCTTGATACAGGAAAAGAACGATGCTTAGGGATCCGGGTTCAATCCCTAGATTGTTGTTTCATTTTTTAACGAGCTTCCTACAGAGAGAAAAACCATGCTCAAATCTTTTGTTTCATTTTTTAATGAGCTTGCCACAGAGAAGAGAAACCATGCTTGTGACCTCTGTTTCATTTCTTAACGAGCTTGCTACAGAGAAGAGAAAACTATGATCGTGGAATCTCCTTGATCAAGGCTTCCAAGAGAACAACGCGTTGGAAGGACACCATGTCAAGGGACAAAAATCGGTCATGGCTACCAAGAGATATTCACTTGATGGAAGAAAATCACTTTGGAAGGAACACATGTCGAGGGCTATGATAGGGGTAAGGAGATCAAGCTCTAATATCCCTACCGAATATATCATCATGTCAACTACCGAATCCAAATCATTGGAAGTTGAAGGCATGGGAGACGATAGAAAATCGACATCAAGAGGGGAGATAGACTGTATATCCGCCCAAATTTCTTCATGAGAGGGAAGAAAAGAGGATCTATGATGGTTATCATCCCAAAGTAGCTCGTCAATGCTCAACATTTCCATAATAGATTCATCAGAGGAAAAAATTGGGGAAATTTAGTCGATCGCAAACAACAAGGAACTTAACTATGAAGGCATCGAGTAATTGTCGGGTGCCAATAGATGTTGGTCATCCGAAGAGGGAGAATTGTATTGGATAGAAACGTATGAGGTTTCGGCTGAACCAAGTGGTGCGGTTTCACCTAGTGCATCGAATTCCAAAGGACTAGGTACAATCCAAGGATTAGATGATTCCAAAGATTGATAAGCCACAGTCAAAATCATATCGATGGTGGCAATATGATGTGTATTCGGTGGAAGTGGTGTAGGGAAAGTACCCATGAGGCTAGAATCTTTCAATAAGCCAACACCAACACTTTCATACGTGATCTTGTGGTCTCCCAAGAAAGAAATGTTGTTGGTAGCAGGAGCGCAAGCATCAGTTGTGCAGAAATCCAACTAATCAACCGTGACAATTTTTCCCTCATGAGGAAATTGTACACATCGAAAGACCTATGAGGCAACGATAGTCATAGCATAAAACAAACTTATTCCAAGTAACAAGTTGTAATCGTGGGGAGCATCGACCACCTCGACATCAACAATGACTGTTTTTCCACCCAATTGGATGGGCAGGGACTGTAAAATCCCATGGGGATGAAAACCTTGCCCATCGAAGGCGCATAACATCATTGGAGATTTGTTAAGTGCGGGTGATTTTAAACCTTTCCAACATGCTAAAGACATGACACAAGTTGAGGCTCCCTCATCCAGAACAGTTTGATGGATTTTTTGATTGTGAAAAACAACATCACCTTGGAAAGAAAGTTGGTGGGAGAGTCAAGACACGTAATTGTCTAGGTTAAACATGATATGGTTGGACAAATCAGGATCAACAGCGTCGATAGCGGCCAAGAGTGTTCTACGTTGACTGGGGCAGTGCTGTAGAACTTCTAATGCAGACATAACACATGGTGCTTGAGTCAAATCTTCAACAATGTTGTAGTTTTGGGCGGCACATGAACTAGGATAGAAGGTATATTTATGGATAGTGCTCTTAGGAGGGCGTAAGATAGAGTCAAACGTAGGTTTCTCAGTTTGAAGTGGTCCAGATGGAGGATTTACCGATGGAGGACTAATGGAGGACGATGATGGATCCGGTAAAGTAATGGTACTGTTAGTGACCTTTCCTTTGTCAAGGTTACCTGGTGTGTCATATGTCTTAGAGAGAGTGGTCAAATTAATCCCATTAACCATATAAATATGTGCACTCGTTGAGGCCTCATCATGAGGATGGCTAGAACTGCCCCCAGGAAAGGGGGTTTGGTCAACCATGGATTGATGTTGTGGAAAAGGATGATTAAGCACAACAGGTTGTGAATTTCCCTGGAAAAGTTTGGCCATTTCATGTCGATGTGGATAGTCTTGAGTGTAGTGATCATCACCACAAATGATACACGGGAATTTTAGTTTCCATTGTGGTTTATTTTCGGTAGCAAGTGTTTGAGCTTGATTTTTTGGTTGTTCATTGTTATTAGTATTTTTTGATTTATTTTTGTCTTCTTCTTACCTCCGGATTGTTGTGAAGAGGCAGATTGAACTACATTTACCTCAGAGATATGAGTTTGGGGGGAGGTAGAGGAGAGTGTGGTCAATTGGGAAGTAGATTGATTTTTGACGGAACCAATAACATCATCCACATGAGATGAGGATGACAGCTTGGATGGATCGGTATTAGCTCGAGTAGCATTCAGAAGAAAATCATACAAAGTACCAAATTGTGAATAAACCAAATCTAAGTACTGAGCCCAAGAAATGGTTTCTTCCTCGGTAACTGTGCCACCCATAGCAACATTGCGAGTGATCGAGGGTAAAAGTGATTTAGTAAACCATTCTACCAATAATATGTCAGGAATGATTACCTTGATCATCTGAATCGGATTATTTTCGACACGAAATGAGAGCGGAGATATAATAAAGAAATGCACAGAGATATTGCAGATATTCAATAATATAACAGAAATGTATCAGAGATGCAACCATAAATACAGATATACAGTAATACATGATTTCTATTAATCAAAGAAATGTACAGAGACTGTAAAAATACAGAGTGAAAGACTCGCTAGAATGGTGGCAGCTTAAGAGTGAAAGACTCGCTAGGATCGTGGCGCCTTTATCTCTAAGAAGAGATGTGACGGCTACTGCAGATTCGCAAGAAGATATCACAATGAGGCTCAGTTCCGACAATAATCCAGAATGCCAAAATTCCTAGACATCCAAAACTCCAACCCTAGAAGATGAAGCCAAAGTCGGGCCCCGTTTGGGTAAGGAGTACATCAACTTCCTGGTCGTAACTTTGCATACGACCTTCGCTTTAGGCGTGTGATAGCTCTGAAAGGTAATAGAGAAGACACTCTTGGGGTCTCACTCATGCCTTTAGATATCATTGAAAACCCTGATCTTGAAAAACCCTTCATTTAGGCCCCTCAAAATGGCCCCGAAAAGTTAAAACCCGCTAAAATAGTAAATTGTCAAAATTGCCGTAGTTGTCTTGAGCTAGTTGAAAGGTGGGTGGCCACCCAGATCCACCGGATCAATCCTCTCCTTAGGAAGCAATGGTCTCCATTGTTCCCGGGGAGAAGGAAAAATGCTTGTTGACCCTCGATCTCATGAGTCGCTTGTCTTGTCGAGACGGCCAGACCGCCGCTTGTGGAAGTCTGTAATGAACCTGTTGAGGTTGAAGCCATTCAACAAGTCGATACATGAGAGGACGATGTGAAAAGCGTATGGAATCTTGCATTTTCAAAATTTCTGTCGACCGCTCTCAGATAGAAGGTGCTTGGGGCGAAGCAGGAGCCGCAGGTCTTCCTCGCTCTCCTTTGAATGCATTGTGGAGAAGATGAATTTTGTAGTATGAGATACTCACTTGCGACACCGCTTAGGTAAAGTAGTTGGAACTACCGGTATTCTGTAGAGATGACCCCAAAGTAATAATGACACTACTGGTCGACTCATAGATAGCATGGTGCTCTAATATTATGGCTGGCCCAAGAGAAATACCGCCATTCAGCTGGGCAACATCACATAATACCCTCATCATTGAAGGGTTGACGTCATATGACAAATGACACTCACCGGGTCAATAATAAAGATCCTCATCTGGCTGCCACAAAATGTTGTATGGTTGGTGGTGGTTTCACAATCCCAACCGCTTGAAGACCTCTCTCACAGATGAGGTTCTCCGGGTTTCGCTATAAAATAAATGCAGCTGGTCCCTTCACCCACATCCTGCGGAACGAAAGGAACTCCCCTTCCGATCCGCTGGTTCTTCTAGTTGAATCTCGTTACCTCTGCCGCCGGCTAATAAAGCGCTGGGTCCGCGGTCGATGATCCGCCTTTACCAAAGATTTTCTAATCGCATTCTAAATCAGGGTTCCCATTTGCCTTTTGATCTCAGCTTCATCAATGACTGCTTTGAGCTTATTACTAGCCTGTTGTGCCGTGGGATTTTGTGGAAATTGCACCACTTTTTAGTGTCATTCTTGTCTCTCCCGCGGACCCTTCTTCCCGTGTGGGGTTTGACCAGTTTTCGGGAGACGCTTTGTTAGGGTTGTCTTGTCATACTTTTGTTGCCAGGATTTGCGTAATCAACTCCCCGCTGAAAGGTGGTGGCCACCGATATCCACCCTCGATCATCATCCTTCGCCGCTGCCTCCACTCATGAATATGGTCGAGATATGCAATGTAGAATGGTTTGATGAAGGAGGTCAAGAGTTCAGTGCCTATCTCATAGTGAATAGGTAGTTGAAAGTGTGTGAGGAAAGACATGGCAAGGGAGTTGAAATCATGAAAAGAAGCATGAAAAGAAGCATGTGTTAGTTCAATATACCACTTTCCTACAGAGTCCATAAGTGTTCGTTGGAAAAGACACAAACAGATAGAATCATCCATGAGGGAGTTCGATGAACACCACAAATGCAAATTCATCACATGGTTATTTGATCTTCACTGATTTCCACCGTAAATTTCATCGTAAGGAAGTTTATCTTGAATAATTGGCCAAACCAAGGAATGAAAATAGGATCATTAGTTAACCGAGAAGTCTAGAGATCTCGCATTCGCAAGGAAAGGTAGTTGCCTGCTAATTTGCGAATGATACCTGGTGGTATAGGAAACACCGAGGATAAATCAAGAAGTATGTTGTAAACTGCAGGTCCTCCTACATATATTGTTAACATCGATAAACAGGATCTCGAAGGATGGCTAAGAAACACTGCGATAACCCGGCTGGGGTTCTAAGCATTATGGGGTTTCCGGTGATTTTCTTTCCGTAAAGAGGATGAAATATCAGGTTCCCTTGAGGAGGGTAAGGAGTAAATCCTGGAGTTGGATACACATTAGACCCATGGGAGGATAAGGTTGATTTCCCTTTGAGGACTCCGGTGGTGTTTGGGATACTGCCTGGATAAGGTTGTTCATAAGATGGTCCGAAAGGAACCAGATTTGATACTCCTCCTTGTGGTTATGATATGAGTGCCCCCCAAAATTGGGTTGGGTAAATGTGCATCCCAAATATACTCCCCAGGATTGTGAAAGGTTTCCAATAAACCTGCTTCGCTCCCCACCAACAGTGTATTAACGACTGGGTTATGACTGGCAAAGGGAGGTTGCTCTCCGGGAGGAACATGAAAAGGGGTTGTCCCCTCGAGAGGGTAGGCCCACCATAGGATGGTGGTCTTTCAGGAGGGACATGTCCACTAGATGGTGGTTTCCACCGAGTCAAGATATGTCCCACAGTTAATTGTGCCTGTTTGGAAAGGGTCTGCATTCACTGGTGTAAATATGTTCCAACAAGATCCTGAGGAACATGAGGAGTTGTAGAGTAAAAGCTTGCATAAATGGTGGTAGAGATTGAAGTGCCTTGGATATGAATATGGGTGATGACTCCAGTATTAATATGGACTTGTGCTGACGTAACAATAGGATTAATGACCTGATCAATGGGGTGATTCATCGTTTGACTAGATGGCCCACTTTCAACGTATGGGTCATGAGGGTTAAAGGGTTGTCAAAGGATTCAAAATGTTCATAGATCTCCCAATGAATTCTCCATACAAAATGAGTAGGTGTGGGATTTGTATTTACTGTAGTAGTATATGAATAGGAGTCTTATACTCATCAACAAAGGTTGGTTCCGGTGGATCCCATATATGTTTCAAAGATCTCCTCGTGTAACTCCGCGGGGACCTCTTCATCTATGACGCTCCTAAGGGAGTCTAAACAAAGAAAAAAGTGGTTTGAGAGGGGTTATCAACATATATGTAGTGCGAGGAGTGGAATTCTCAACCCAACCAAAGTGCCTTATGAATTGTCTAACAGAGCAACAACACTCCCAATGTCATATTGATTTTCTACCTCTCCATGGTAGTTGTCTCTAGAGGTTAGGAGGTAAGGGTTGGTAGCCTTCTGAAGGCAGCCTGTATTACCGCTAAGACCATCAAGGAATACCTTTATCATCTATAGGTTCAATCTTGGAGAATAACAATACACTGCAATCTAAGGTCAATTAACAAAAGAAATAGCATGTATGCTAATAAAATCTAGTAATCAAAACCAAGTAAACAAAAATTATCTCTCATGATCTATCCAGTTGGTGATGAAATCCAACGCTGCATGATCAAGTCGAAGGCTAGATATGGTGGAATAGTTACAATGGTGACCTTAACGGACTTCTCACCTTGGTGCAAGTTTCCATGTAGTAATTGTGGATTTACCATCTAAGGAGCCCGCGAGTTTCAATAATGTCCCGTCCTGTGTACATTGAGATTCTCCTTCAATCGTCACCTCATAAGCACCTAAGGATTATGGCACCATGCATTAACGATTTAGGCCACCAAGGGTATAGTCGACACCGATCCAAACATATGGGCAGATAACAAGTCTCCAAATCAACTCGAGGCTCCTCCACACATAATCGTAGTATACCTTCAAGGACCCCTGAATATAATGATTCACCACTACAATAGTTGAACCACGTAGGATAATCTTCGTGAACTCACCAATGTGACCTCACAACCCTGCGTGAGAGGGGATCCCGTGAATCCTATTAATGACAACCGTATTTGACTCTCCCTATCTCAAGATGCTAATGTTCATTTTGAAAATTTGGAGAGTTATACTGGGCCACCTAATCCAAAGTGCTAATCCTAGTCTAATGTTGGTGGAAGATCCTAAAACAAAAAATGTTCTAGATAATTTTAATTAGCGCTGATTTTATGGTTGTTCTTTCACTCAAAGGGTGTATGACAATGAAACTGATGGTATGATGACTCAATTCCAAAATGAAGAAGGTGATAAGCGGCCATTTCTTTCAATGAATGGTTATTTAAGGGAAAGATAAAGTTACTTTCACCATCAAACACTAATATGCAATGTCCTCAAAACAATTTTTTCTCACTCAAAACCAATGTAATGCTACAAATTTCATAAATGCCTTCTAATATCCAAACCAATCACTAAAATATTCCCTTTTTTTTATATGTGAATGATAATCATATGCAAGACTTCTAAATGTCAATCGAACTTCAAGATTAAACAACGTAAGAAAATTTCACACAAAACAAAAAATACACCCTCGTCATGAAATAGACAAGAAGGACAAAGATAACCAAATTTGTAAACAAGAACAAAAACTCCTCAAACAAAGAGAAAAGATGGAATTGACTCCCCAAGATCAAATGAAGGTTCATAGACCTTTGATTTTCACAAAAATTTTCACTCGGTCAAATGAAGGAGAAGAAAACAACAAGTTAACTCTAGGTCGACAAAGACAAAGAGTGGTTTCAAGACAAGGAAATAAAATGTCAAATTCCCAAAAAAAATAGGATGAATTCTTAGAAATAAGGTGCTTGAAATTTAATACCAAGATGGACTGAGAGTACGCGACAATGAGCAAGTGCCCAAACCAAGAAATAGCTTCAAAAATAAAAAATCTAGAGAATTTCTCACAAAAATGAGGTATCGCTTTGGTGTCAGGAAAACCAGAGCATTCTAGCACTCGCAGGTTAGAGGAGTGCTACCAAACAACAAGAGGGGAGCACCTACCCAAAACCTAAAAAGCCCAAAACTCAAAAAATCAAGGAATTCAAATAATTGGGGTGATCCTGATGACATAATGAGGTAATCAAACAAATCTAAGAATACAAAATACAATTTGGAGAAGATCAAATCAATGGGAAAAAGGCCAAAAAATATCTGGGAATGGAAATAAAATCGAGTGTCACGCTGAGTCACCACTTCTCGCTAGGCTTAATCCTCCGCTTAGACAAGTGCATACAAGTGTTACAATCTAAGATTAAACAAAAGTTGTGGAAATCATCAATGTAACAATTGATGAAACAGAAGACCATAATCAAAGGAAGAAGAAAACAAATCAATGGAACAACTTTTCAAGAAAAGATGAAAAAGAGCAGATGTTAAGAACCAAATATCAATATAGTGACAAAAAACCTCGTAAAAGTACTCCAAGTCTTTTGAAAAAGAGATAATTTTATAATAAGCTTCCTTTTGAGGGGGAAACCTCTCACTCCCACTTAAATGTTCAAGTACAAGATGATTCAGAAAATGAAAATGTCTCCTTGGTAAGTATATAGGAGACTAGGAGGTATAATTACAACTAATGGCCTAAAGTCGCATTATAAATAAAATAATTACTAATATAATAATATGCCCAATTAAGGGCAATGAGCCAATATTAGGGTTTTAACATTCCCTTCCTCGAGACAAGTGTTGTACGCAAAACTTGAGTAACTCTAGATGCTTCGCATAAAAGACCATCTTCCCAAGTGGAATCTTCGGCTGGTAAGCTTCCTTCATTTAATGAGATACTCCGAAATGGATCTATTCCTCAACTGAATATTGATAGATTGACCTGAAAGATTGGGGTGTACCATGAAGATGCAGCCAGCTCCCAGATGCCATAGTACCAATCTTTGGAACACCTTGGCAGGCTTAGTACTTTGCGATAATTTATTATCCTTCTTGGCTTCGTTGAGGGACATCTGTTTGTATGGTTAGTCTTAAAAACACCCAACTCCCCTACTTCAAAAATTCTTTCACTACGCATGTTGATTCCGCTTGTTTTTTCATGTGATTCTCGATACATGGTCGTTGTCCTGTTTGGAGAACTTTGTTGTTGATTCTCGATGCGATCTTCCATTGCTTGAACCTCATATTTTCATTTTAGAGAATATGATGGAAGGAGGGTGGTATCCATAAAGTGTTCTTGAGTAACTCTGGATGCTTCCTCACGATAAAAGACTCATCTTCTGGCAGTGAATCTTCAGCTGGTAGTTTCCATTTAATGAGATACTCTAAAATGGATCTATTCTCAGCTGGCGAATTCTTGTGTTGTTGATGGCTTCAGTTCCAATATGATTTTTCCTTCCTCGCCAAGTTCTCACAATATAGTTTGAACTGGATCTTGTCACCTATAACCTTCTTTAAGCATGAAACATGGAAACTGGTTGTACTCATGAAGATGCATGCAACTCCACTCAGATGCCATAGTACCAATATTTTGCAACACCTTATAAGGGCCATAGTAATTTTCTGATAATTCTTTGTTATCCTTCTGGCTTGCTTGAGGGACATCCGTTTAGGTTGGTCAGAAGTCTTAAAAAACACCCAATCCCCTACTTCAAACTTCTTTCACTACGGTGTTGGATCTACTCTTGTTGTTTCATGTGATTCCCATTGCCATGGTCGCTTGTCCTTTAAGATTTGAGAACTTGTTGCTGATTCTCGATGTGATCTTCCACTTCAACCTCATATTTTTATTTTAGAGAAGAAGTGATGGAAGGAGAGTGGTATCCATAAAGCGCCATAAATGGTGTCATTTTGTCATAGCATGAAAGGAAGTGTTATACCACCATTTTCCAAGGGTAACCATTTGAACTCAAGTATATTTGTTTGTCAGAGACAAAGAAACAAACATAGCCTTCCAAAACATTTGTTCACTATATCGGTTTTCCACGATTGAGGATGATAGGATGAGCCACGACAATTGAGTACCCAAACAAGAAAATAATTGCCAAAAACTACTGTCCAAAGAATATGGGATCTTGTCACTTACAATAATCTTTGGGTTTCCATGTAGCTTTGAACTGCCTCCATGAATGGTGGCAAATGTACCAGCTTTGAAGGGATGAGAGAGTGCACAAAAGGTACTATTGGAATTACAAGAATCACCATGATGACACTATTTCATTTAGACTTTGGTAACCCCGTGATGCAATCCATGGAAACCTTCTCCTCCCAAAGACCGGACTTGGGATGGATAATGGTTGTAAAAGACCAAGGTCTTAATTGTTTCCACCTTATTTTGTTATAAAACCAAACATTCTACCACAAAACCTTGAACATCGGGCTTTAAGGCTATCCCAAAAACTCCTTCGGACTATATGGTAGGTTTTCGTAAAATCTCGAAAAGTTCTCCTACTCGAGATGTGCAATTCCAATAGTACCTTTGTTTGAGTTGAGTTCCATGGGCTAAATATAAGCAATCTTTGTACCATAGTGAATCATTTTCCATAAATGTATCTGATGAATCGAACTCGGCCGCAACCTTGAATGAGAGTCCACACTTTTTTTCTCATTCTTTCATTCATCCCTTGTTTCTATTATCCAATTGTTGATGATCGAGATAGCATAGAGAAGGGCCTCGACATCTTCATCCTTTTCTTGAGAGTGCAACTGCCACAACATTTTGCTTCCTTTTATAGACGATTTCAAAAATCAGAACCCAATATCTGGTTACCCATTTTGTTAGCTCTTCAAGATAATCTCTTTGTTCCAAGAAGCATTTAAGACTATCATTATCATTGACTTTGAAGTGCCTACCCATTAGGTAAGGATGCCATTTCTTCAATGTATGTGTAGTATTTCCATCATTTCCTTCTCATAAATGGGTTTGTGTAAGTCCTTCCCTTGGGTGGTCGACTTTAAAAAGCTAGAGTTCTTCCTTATTGCACATTAGGACAACACCACCCATTCGAGGCATCACATTCCATAATAAAAGGTTTTTGTGAAGTCCTGAGTGGTCAAGACAGGAGCTTAAAGAGGTGATGTGCAAATCACCTCTTTAAGTTGTTCAAAAGATTTAGTTTCCTCCGAGTCCATGAAAAATGCATCCTTCTTAGTTAGTGTTGTTAAAGGTGTCGCTATTCTTCCATAGTTCAACAAATCCTATAGAGTAAATCAGTCAAAACCCAAAATCCTCTAAGATTATTCAAATTTTTAGAATCTACCACCATCATGGACTTAATATTGTTGGGGTCTACCCTGACACCTTCATGAGATGTTTTATACAATATGACCCAAATACTTCACCTCCTTTACTCCAAAGAAACATTTGGATGGTTTTGGCATATACATTCTTTAGTAGTTAGCACCTTGTCAACATGTTGCACATGATCCTCCCAAGACTTGCTATAGATTAGGCATATCATCAAAAACACGGACTCAATTTTCAAAGGAAGGGCTTGAAAAATGGAATTCATCAACTTTGAATGTGGAAGGTGCATTTGTAAGGCCAAAAGGCATGACCAAAAATTCATAATGACCTTCATGAGTTTGGAATGTTGTTTTTGGGATATCTTCTTCCTTCATTCTGACCGATGATACCTCGAATGGAGATCCAATTTTAGAAATACATTGCTCCATGTAGTTCATCTTAATTCATCAATGACGGGAATAAAAAACTTATCTTAATAGTGATCTTGATGAGCTCTCTATAACTTAAACACATACGCCATGAGCTATCTTCTTTGAATTAATACCATCGGGTGTAGAGTAAGAACTTTGATAGGTCTAATAATAATGCTAGCCTCTAACATTTCTTCCAACCATGCACTCAATTTCACTCTCTCATGGCAGACCAGATGGCCCCCATTAGGAGGAACACTCCCAGGACTAGGTGAATTTCATGATCATCATTATTTCCGAAGTGGGTGGAAGACCTTTGGGAATATCTTCAACACTTTGAAGGCTTATCAATGATCCTTTAGAGAACTTGAGGGAATAGATGGCTGGGATGTTTGAACATCTAGTGAGCATAGCTGTGCAATAAACGAGGATTTATCATTTAGAAAAATCCATTGATACCATGCAAATTGATTAGGTTATAAATATAAAGAAGCAATTTGAAATCTTCATGTATGTGGCACATTATGGAGATCAAAGAATCATCCAAGTATCCATGTGATTAAGTTCTGCTAATTTAATTCTCTCATCGCATCTTAGGAACGTATTGGTCTTCAAACCAAAGTTGAGTTTATCCATCATTCTTGATTCACCTTCCTTGTGTCCTCATCAAGAATTTCATGCATGTATTTTCACTTTCATGTATCTTCTTTGTTACAAAATTTTTCAATACTTCCATGATCTCCCTTTAAACCCCTCCATCATCTCTTGTAGTTCATAAGTTTGTTACTATATTCTTTTGTAAATCATTTATGTCCCTACACATTTATTCACCTTCATCAAGAATCCAAGTAGGATTGTATGAGGCTTATTTGGTGTAGAAGTTCCCTTTAGTGGCATGTTGGCTAAGTATCACTTTGAACCTGATTTTGAGGTGGTTCTACTAGACAATCTTTTTTTCTGTTGTATCTCCAAGTTTCGTCCCTTCTGACATGAAAATTTCTTTATAATCATATTTTTCTCTAATCTACTGTGTCTGATCAAAATTGATGTGCCAAGTGGAATTTATGGTAACTTCCCACAACTTGTCGACATTTTTGGCCTTTCCAGAGATCTCACTTGTACAAGATGCCCCCACACAAAAATAATTGATATAAAATTCTGAAACTTGTACCATAACACACTATCGATGATCCAATGAAACTATTCCCAATCAATTTGGATGTACTTGTGAAGAAGTTATGATTGTTTTACTCGAACACCTTCTTGATACTAGTCAATAGGACTAGTCATATGCCCTATCTTACACAGTATGTATATACAAATTTAAGATGACCACAGCAAAACGTTTTACCATAGTTAACTTACTAATTTCTAGCCTCAAGAGTTTAGGGTCCTAAATGTTACATATTTTTTTTTATAGTGAAACTTCCACAATGACTCGGGTCAGATGATTCTAGAACCCTATCTTGTACGTGTTGTATCTCAGAAAGTATAAGGGGTCTCCCCATGAGCTAAAATTTGAACCCAACGCACTTTGATTTGTCTACGAAATATCCTCCAAGAGATAATTTAAGATAATAAACCTCTTCTAGGGGAAAACCTCCCTTTACTCCCCACTTAAATGTTCAAGTACAATATGACTTCACCGAAAATGTCTCCTTTGGTATATAGGGAGACTAGGAGGTATACTACAACCAATGGCCTAAAGCCTACATACAAATAAAATAACATTACTAATATAATATGCCCCAATTAAGGGGTAATGAGCCAATATTAGGGCTTAACAGTAGAAGAGGAAGATGAAGATGAAGAGAATCCGACAGAAGCATAAGAGAAAGTTTAACAAGTATCTTCAAAGACACCTAGCAAACTGGTACAGAAGAATCATCCTTCAAATCAGATTATTGGAAACAAAGATGCAGGAGTTGAGACTAGAAGAAAAATTCGTTCACCAGAAAAAACACACCTAGCACTCTTATCTACAATTGAACCAAACAGTTTTGAAGAAGCCAACAAGGATGAATTTTGGAATAAGGCAATGGATGAAGAATTGGATCAAATAGAGAAAAATGACACTTGGGAATTGGTTCCAAGACCAAAGAATAAGAATGTGATTGAAAAAAAATGGGTTTTCAAGAATAAATTGAATGAAGATGGACAGGTTACAAGGAACAAATCTAGATTGGTATGTAAAGGATATGCACAGATTGAAGGAATTGACTTTGAAGAGACATTTGCCCCAGTTGCCAGAATGGAAGCAATCCATTTGCTTTTAGCTTATGCATGCTCCAAAAATGTTAAAGTATATCAGATGGATGTAAAATCATCTTTTCTGAATGGGGAACTTGAAGAAGAAGTCTACATTGATTAACCAGAAGGATTTCAGTTGTTAGAGAACACAGACTATGTGTGTAAATTAAAGAAGGCCTTGTATGTTGTAAAACAAGCTCCTAGAGCATGGTACTCCAGACTAGATAAGTATGTGTAGCAAGTAGGGTTTAGAAAAGTAAGTGCATACAACAACCTCTACATCAAGGTAAGTCAAGTTAATATTTTATTAATTGAATTTTATGTTGATGATATTATTTTTGGTAGTGATGATGACAGGTTAAGTTAGAAATTTTCAAAAGACATGCAGAATGAATTTGAAATGTCGTTACTTGGAGAACTATCCTTATTTCTGGGACTTTGGATACATCAAATAAACTAAGGAATTTTTATTTCTCAAACCAAGTATATCAGAGAAATGCTAAAGAGGTTCGGAATGGAATATTGCAAACCAGTTATCACTCCCATGCAAACTAGTTGTAAGTTGAGCAAAGATGATGATTCGAAGTCTACAGATTAGAGGCAATACAGGTCAATGATTGGCAACCTACTATATGTGATAACATCCAGACTAGATGTAATGTAGGTAGTTGTACAGGTCGCATGATTTCAAGCAGCACCAAAGGAATCACATGTATTAGCCATAAAGAGGATCTTTAGATATCTCAAAGGAACATAAGAGTTTGCATTATGGTATCCAAAAGGAAAAGATCTATCACTTATTGCCTACACATATGTAGATTGGGCAGGTTGTATTGATGACCGATGAAGCACCAGTGGAGAAACATTCTACTTATGTGAGTGTTTGGTATCATGGCTAAGCAAGAAACAATCATCAATATCTCTATCTACAACCGAGGCAGAGTATATTGCAACAACAACATGTTGTACACAGGTTCTTTGGATGAAACAAACTTTGACAGATATAAAGGTTTAGTATGATGAGCCTATTCCAATATATTGTGATAATACAAGCGCCATTAGTATCTCAAAAAACCTGGTGATGCACTCAAAGACGAAGCACATTCCAATCAAGTATCACTTTCTACGTGAACAGGTTGCATAAAAGAACATCAGAGTTGAGTATGTGGGCACAAAATAACAAGTGGCAGACATCTTTACAAAACACTCCATGGGAAGACTTTGAATATATTTGCCAAAGACTTGGATTTATTTCTACTCCAAAATGAATTATTTTTGAATGCTTATCTTATATGTCTTATATGTACACGAGGAAGCACCATAAGAGGACCGTTCAGTCAAGGGGAGCAACCCCAGATAGAAATATACCTTTGCAATTGATGACAAAGGGGGAGAGATTTATCAGATGTAGAGGAAAAAGGTATATTTATCAGATTCAGAGGGTAGAGGCATGGTTCCAGGGGGAGCATGAGTGATATGATTTCAGTATTGCATCAGAGTGTTGCCATCAATGCCAAAGGGGGAGATTGTTGATTAAGGTTGGTTGTCATTGATGTAAACCCTTGAAGAAAGCCCCATAGCACAAAGGTTTGGGTAATGAACCCAATATTGTTTGATGTAAATATGGCTCATTATTGTTTTGTCATGGTTGATAAGAAGTAAATATGGATGAACTCTAAAGTGGTCCCCTTATGGTGAAAGCCCTCACGGGAAGACGCTTTGTGGAGTAAGATAACCCATGCTTAATTGTGGAGTAATGAGATGAAGGACAATGAATTTTTCAAGTAAACTATCCTATATGGATAGTGATTTTCATGCCATTTCTTGTGTTATGTAGAACGTTACATAACTCCTCACGGTTATAGAGTTATGACCATGTGAAGTTGGAGAACCCAGGTTTGGGTAATGGACCTAAGTTTGTTTGATGGATAAAGATATGATTTTTTCTATATTTGAAGGTAATAATATTCTATATGGATAGTACATGTCACTCCATTTCTGGTGGTATGTGGAATGTCACATAACTCCTCACAGTTTGAGAGTTATGGCCTTACGAAGTTGGAGGACCCTCATATGTCATCTAGAAGCCCCAAAAGGTCAAAGTAGTCAAAGTGGTTTAAGAGATTTTAAAAGG
>SNQJ01S0057037.1:85363-109168 GCA_010110895.2 Picea sitchensis
TGCTATAATAAATGGTCTGAAATTTTGTATAAAGAAAGGAAAAGAATTGAAAATGATTGGTGATAACAAGATGTCTTTGGTTTGAAATATTTTCTTTTCAATTTTACCCTATTGAAAATAGTTCTAAAAAATGATAGGGAAAACTAATAGAAGTGAGAGAACAATCTTTAAACAAGAAAAACAAAGTTTAGGGAAGTAGTGGAAAAAGAGATTCAGTTGTTCCAAAACACTCTTAGGTAATAAAAGATCAAAATAAAGGATAGTTTTAATGAAACAACAAAACCAAAAGAAATGCAATTATTTCCCTGAATAAGCCATGCATATGGTCTCCCAACCAAGCTGAAAAGAGGATACCTACAAAAATCCAGCAAATCATCATAGCCTAATTTATTTAGAAAACTTGGAAAAAGATCTACTATCAACTAAAAAATATATAAAAAATTTGGGGGCAACAAACTCCCTTAAGATTAGTTTCTCATCTTGATAGTTCCAATTATTGCAAAAGACATAAAAACAATGTTGCACCAAACTAGCAACTATATGGAACATTTATTTATTTATTTATTGTCCTACCCTACCTAATAAAAGACCCCTTTTCAAGTATATGAATACGTCCAATGAATCCACGTGCGTAACAAGATTATGAATATACTCACATTCAAGTTTGAACAATATACTTAATAAGTACCCTAACATGAGGAACCAACTGATTCAAATGATAGGATGTGAAGAGTTGTCGAAGAAAAGAGTGGTGGTTCAATATGGTCATCGTTTGGAACCAATGTTCGATAAAGTCATGATGTTCTTGGTTCAATTCCTCATTTATGCCACTCTCCATGTCTCCCTCTATCATTCCATGCAGATCATCTTCTTTCGAATGACTAATCTCATTAGTGCATAAAGAATCTTTAGAAAGGCATATCAGGAACTCCTCGATCTTAGGTTCTAATGGTGGTTGTCCATCGGATGTGGTCCATGATTCTTTAGTCTCCTCTATAGGTTGGAAAGGGTGATTACAGAAGGCTTCTATATATTCTTGTGGATGTGTCTCATGGAACTCTTTTTCTTCTATCACTTCTAGAGATGCATATAGGTTCTTAACTATTGAGAAGATTTTGTCTTTCTACGAAGCAGAGATTGAGATCCCAGTTGTTTCCAGGATTTGAGAGAGTTCTTCCAAACTCTTGATCATCCTTGAGTCTCTGATGTTGTTTTATGGGTCATGTATCACACATGGATTAGTGCATGGGGTTCTTACAACACCCAAAATAAATAATTAGAAATGGAATCCTAAAACAAAATGAATGGGAACCTATTACAAAATCAAAAACATACCACACTTGCAGAAAGGAGAACACACTAGAGTAAAGGAAAGTAAACACACTTGCAGGAAAACAAACAAATGTGCAGGAAAGTAAACACACTTGCAGGAAAACAAACACACTTGTAGAAAAGTAAACACACTTAAAGGAAAATAAACACACTTGGAGGAAAAAGAACATACTTGGATTTGGGTATAGACCCACTAAAGTGGAAGTGCAGGTTCTTACCTTTTATCTTACCATCTTGTCCTCCACCAGTATGTGTAATTTAAAGGCAACCTACCCACCTAGACTCCAATCCCTTAGTACCTCCCTGGGAACAATGCCAAAAAATGTTGGGTAAAATATATACACTATTAATTCCAACTTTAAATTATCAATCGGGGCTCATAATATTTGAGGCACAAGTAGAATATGTGCAAGATTAGATCCTATCCTAATCTAATATCTAATGATTACAAACACACACTTCAAAATGGAATGAATGAAATCAAGAAAAGCACAAATGAAAATTGACACCATAAGATATAGCTTAACACTGGATCGTAAGATCACGTCTCTCGATTTAGATCATGATCTTCAATGGATTATTCCTGTAGTGGTTATCTAAGCTACGAGAAAACCAAATTAAAGTGAACTATATTAAAAGACAAGTAAGACAGTTTGAAAGTAACTTCAAAATTTAGCCAAACTGGCATTCAAATCAGTCAGTTGGATGAGGTTACTCAAACCCTCATGTATGTGTGCTACTAACCTAAAGGGGAATTTACTAGTTTTAAGAGCAAACCCATCAAACTCCTAGTTAACCTTATATAAAAAAAATGATGCAATCTCAAAATTTCACAAAAACACATTTTAGAGAGTTGTCCTCAAGAAAAGATACCCTTGAAAAAAAACAAGGTATGTGTTGGTACAAGAATGTTTTTTTCCCTCATATGAGAATGGATGTAGCTACCTTACAACTATAGTCCTTCTAATGTTGCATCACAATGCATAACAACATATATACATCACAATGTATAATGTATATTTATGAAAACAAACGTAATATGACAACTTTGAAAGACATATATACAAATCATTATATGACAATATAATAAATTGGTAACAAAACAAATATATAACAAAACAAAACAAATATTTATAAAAAAAATTATAACAATATGATAAGTAGGTGACAAAAAAAAATATGACAAACAAAACAAACAATATACAACAATATAAGAAATGAGTGACAAAACAAAAGTATAATAAAACAAATGTAATGAGACAATGAAGAAAATATGTAACAAATCAATATAAAATAATATAGTGGACAATGTTTATCTACATAACATATAATGATTACATAAACACTGGATATAACGATACATGCCCATACAAGGACATATTGAAAATTCACATAACATATAACCAATATAACACATGAAATATAAAACCATTATAGCACAAGACAAAACCTAAAAATCTACATGGACAAAAACGTACATCTCTCACAACATCAAAGGGATAGGTGGAAGGTGGATAGAGATGTCGTTAGGAATAGCGTTGAAGTGCATGGAAGTATGCGTAAAGAGAAATATTGAATGGAAATGCAAACTGGGCGATTTGAAACAAATACACTCCTTGTGTGATGATTTACCATAAGTTGTTTTATGTTTAATTCAACAAACAAGAGATGGTTGAGCGTGAGAGAATGGATCGAGTCCCTATGCAATGAATTTGTGAATTTAGCAGACCATATTCTTCCGTAAACAAATGCAATAGTAAGTTATCAAAACAATCCAAAATAAATTAAAAAATGGATTATATATTCAAAGGAAAAGAAATGCAGTGCAACTTATTTACAAATGCAAGAAAGACTAGCTATTATTGAAATGTAAAGAGCATACTACAATTGATTATATTACAAAACATTAGAACGGAGCAGTTGTTGGACAAGTTGGTGGGCCCTCCCAACTGACATCACGCTGCCTAGGAAACTATAGGATCACGGATGGTTATCACCACAACTAGTTCTCCAAAGATACCAACATATCACTGTATTAAAATAAGTCTCAAAAGTACATCAACAACGTCATATATCAATACTCCAACATTCATAAATTGAAGCAATAAAAACCATCCCCGCTTACAACAATTACATTATATTTATACAATATTCTTCAATCTTGATGTGCACAAAGAGAAACTGACTGGAGATTTACGTAGCGATGATCTTGCACCCACTCCCTTCAAAATATACATGAGAGTATATTTATCAACGAAATATTTGATGTTTAAACCAAGACTCATTAAATCTAGGCATTACATTCTGTTTCTTCCAAACCTTGGTGCATCCTGAAATATATGCAAATGTCAGTTGAAGAACTAGCAATAACTCCTAAATTGTTCCTTTATTTGGAAAAAATCTCATGAAAGACCCAATTTTCCATGCTAGGAACAAAACCCATGTTCCAAAGTCTTCAGAGCCATCTATATTTGCATGAAAATCGAAGCAGAAATCGACTATCTAGAACCTTTTTTTAATTTGGTTGAATTATCCCCCCTGAGTTGGAGGTTCACACATGCAACCTGGATGGATTTTGACACACTTGTTCGCATGTCATTGTCGCTGCAAATAAAACCCATGTTCTTGACTTTTTCCTCAAAATGCGTGAGTATGCCAAAGAATGACGGGTACCAGAATGATAGTAATAGTGCGTGAATGTTGAACTGTAGTTATGGCACGATAATGTTGATCATGCTGATACAAGAATTTCACTTCACAAAACGTCATTAGTAAACCATGATATAATCACCTTTTAACCACTAAAAACCTATAAAAATGATGTATTAACCGCACTAGATATAATGACAAATGAAGGCGTTTAATTAGGGTTTACGGTGTATATTAACAACAAAATGTGGAAAATGGTTTTATTAGGAATATAAATATGAAAAAAACAGAGCTCAACACGGCTTTATCCTTGTCGTTCTTAGTGCATGTCCCCGACGAGGTCAGGGTATAGAGAGTTGGGTCTCAAGTTTGTTTCTCTTGAGGAAAACTACTCTCGCATGCCCAAGCAGCCTTCCATGGAGGGAGAAAATAAAGACGACGAGACAAGAGATCCTTTCAAAATGTTGCTCAAGGAAGCCCTCACACGATAGAGGAATGAGATGATGGATAATTTTGAAAAAAAAATTCGATGACTTCCAATAGGTGATGCATCTTCCTCAAGTGGAGGCATTGCCCCCTTCAAGGTACAAATCACTTTTGATATTCCTATATTTGAAGGCCAGATAGATGCAGATGTTGTAGACAAATGGTTAAATCTGCTAGAAGGGTATTTTTTTGTCCATAACTTTTTCGATAGAGAAAATATTACATTTGCGCTCCTTAAGGTTGTCCCCCATGTCAAATATTGGTGGGAGACTTTTTGTGAACAAAAGGAAATAGAAGAATCTCCATTATTTGCAATCGTACCCACCTAGGATTCTTTCAGGGATGTTATTAAGGAACAATACTACTCTGTTGGAAGTTATGATGACCTATATACAAGATGGACCAAACTATGATAGGAAATGGACCAAACAGTGCCATAGTTCACAAATGTCCTCCAAACCTTGCTTACCAAGCTGGGTATCAAAGACTATGAGCGACATATGGTGCTCAAGTACTGTGATGGTCTGCACAAATACATCTAGATAGAAATGAAGTTTCTATACACCTCATCCTTGGGCATGGCCTATCGATATGTTTTCAAAATCGAGGAGAAGATTAAACAAAAGATGCGACGGTTTAGGTTTGGGAACCCCTCACAACAAAAGTAGGGAAAGGGAAGCCCAAACCCATAGAACAAAGGGAAGAGAAAGGATGGATAACCTCAGGACAACCAGTCTAAGCTACAAAAAATAACGCCAATAGGAAGATGAAGAAATACATTGGGAAGTGGTGTGACTTACATAAGATCCCCTGGAATAACACCGTTGAATGATGCTCAAAGTATTCATCGATGGCTGAGGTGAAAGCCTATGAATCCAATGTGGGTTCTGACTCTGAGTTAGAACCAGAAAAAAGAAGATGGATCATTGATGCAGAACCTAGTGCCATCATTGCTACCACCAAGATACAACCCGGTGAACTTGATGAACCATAGGAAGGTGAGAAACTCTTTCATTCAAATATGTGGGTGAAGTGTACCCCATTACACTTCAGTGTTGATAGAGGTAGCCCAAAAAACCTCATCTTAGTGAGCTTGTCAAGAAATTGGCCTTGTTGAAAACAACACATCCATATTTGTACACCATCGGATGACTCAGCCAAGGAAGCAATCTCTGCATCAACCAACAATGCCACCTTTCCTATGGCATCAAGCCCTTCAAAGATGAAGTATTTTGTGATGTCACCCCCTTTGAAGTTTGTGATGTTATTTTGGGCCAACCTTATTTATGGAAACGCCATGTTGTATATGATTATAGGCCTCGCAATGTTATTATTAATTTGGACAGGAAATTGTACAGGATACCCGAGGTTAGTCCCACCTACTGACATTTCCTTTATCTCTGCCAATCAATGCAGGAAGGTCATCTCTAAGACCATGAAGTTTTTCTTCTTCATGATTATCTCTCAAAGTGAGTGGAAGGTCACAACCACATCCATGGCCTCCACGATAGGTCTCTCCACACAATAGAATAAAGTGGATAAGGTTGTAAAAGAATGCAAGGACATCTTTTCTGCACCCACTGGGGTACCTTTGCACTGTCGGGTCAAGAATTCAATCGATCTGACCCCTGATGCACCAATACCAAATTGGACATTATATCACTGCTCTCTGTTAGAAAATGAGAAAATCAAGCACTAGATCAAAGAGATTCTAAGAAGGGGGGAACATACGACCAAGCTAATCACCTTGTGGAAGCCCAATTGTTCTTGTGCAAAATAAAGACAGAACATGGCGACTCTACATTGATTAAGGCCCCTAAATAAAATCATAGTCAGGAACCGGTACCCAATATTCCGAATCGACGATCTCCTTGAACAGCTCAAGGGGGCCAAATACTTCAGTAAGATTGATCTAAAGTCTTACTACCATCAGGTTCCAATAGAGCAGAACGATGTATGGAAGACTTCCATCCATTCCAAAGAAGGTATTTTTGAATGGTTGGTCATTCCCTTTGGATTGAATAATTCCCCAACAACTTTCCTGAGTATGATGGAAAGTATATTGCATACTTTCTCCAATTCTTTTGTGGTGGTGTATTTAAATGAAATCCTCATCTTCAACAAGAGTTGGGCGAAACACTTGCAACATATTCAACATGTTCTGCACACTCTGCGGCAGCACAAGCTATTTGAAAATTTGGAAAAATGCTCCTTCGACATGGACATGGTCCAATACCTAGGCTACATTGTTAATGAGCACAGGGTGCATTTCGATCTAACCAAGATCCAAGTCATTTGTGACTGGCCATCCCCAACCACACTCATTGAAATTTGAAGCTTCTTAGACCTTGCCAATTTCTATCGTAGGTTCATGTTGGGATTCTCTTATATTGCATGGGCCCTTAGCCAAGTGACCAAGGGTGGTGGTAAGGAAAATTTCATGTGGGTTCTGTCGCAACAAAAAGCGTTTGATGATTTGAAGCAATTATTTTTCTCAGCCCCAATGCTCTCATTACCCGACCTGCAACAACCTTTTGAAATCGAGACAGATGCTTCATACTATGTTGTGGGTTCAATTATCACTCAACAAAGACATCCCGTGGCCTATCATAGTGAGACATTATCATATGTCCTTTGTAGGTACCCTACTTATGACAAAGAAATGTACTCCATTGTGAAATCATGCCGCCAATGGAAGCAATACATTCTCGGGAAGGAGACAATCATCCACACTGATCATAAGCCTTTGCAGTTCATGTAGACATAAGGAAAATTGTAGAATGACTTCCATCAAAAGTGGTAAACATACTTGCAACAGTTCCATCTCAACATCAAGTATAATATAGGAAGCACTAACTGCATCTTTGATTTCCTCAGTTGACCCCCAGTTGCAACACTCACCATGATGTGAAACTTATGCATCCATAAGACCTCTGGATGGCTCCAACTCTATGAAAGAGATCCTAACTTTTCCACTACCTAGCATATGCTAGGCCTAAACATGACTATCACTGGTTTTCACCTTCAAGAGGGGTTTTTGTGCCATCTTGGCCATCTCCATGTCCCATCAAGCGAGCGATCAAATATTATTTTGGAATCTCACTCAATCGGGTGGCAGGACACTTCGGCGTAGAAAAGACAGTCGTAGTCCTGCAACAACATTTCTATTGGTCAAAAATTCAGTAGGATGTTAACAATTATATCAGTTCATGCTCTGCTTGAACCATTTCCAAACCGACCATTAAGAAATATTGCATGTACACCCCTCTTCCTACTTCCAAAAATCCCTGGGAATCCATCTCAATGGACTACATGTCAGGCCTCTCATCAACCAAACGGGGAAATGACTCTATTTTTGTGGTTGTCGATCGCTTTTATGAAATAACGATTATGGCCACCTGCATGAAGAACATCAAAGAGGAGGCCACTACCAATATATTCTTCGAATGAGTGTGGGTATATTTTGGAATATCACAAACCATCATCTCAGATTGAGACAATTGGTTCCTTAGTACATTCTGGTCGAGCCTCTGGTCACTGCTAGACACCAAGCTCACCAAATCCACCACCTTCCACCTCTAGACGGATGGCAAAACTGAGTTCATAAAAAATATGATCATGCATATATTGTGCATGTACAATTCGAAGAATCCATGCACATGGGATGAGAGTCTTCCCTATGTTCAACACAGTTACAATAGATCCATACATAGCTCAACTGACCACAACCCCTTTCAGGTGGGGTTTGGATTTCACCCATTGGGTCCCATGGATGTTGCACTATCCCTTGCGTCCACCCAGTAAGAATTATCCCATGCACAAGCTAAATCCAAAAAATCCACCAGATTCATTGAAATAATCCAGAACATCCGCCAACAACTCCTTGATAGTTTACATAAGCCCAATGTTAAGTACAAGAAACACCATGATCAACACCTGGTGCCACATAAGTTTCGGGTGGGAGATAATGATCCAGATTTTATGATCAAAACAAAATGAATATAGATCTATATTATGAACATAGAGATACAATGAAAAATAACATAGAAACAATAAAACTTGGCTTCTATTCAATAAAGAAATATGTTGAAAATATAAAATGTAGACTGAAACAATCTTGGTAGAATGGTGGCAGCTTATCTTTTAGAAGAGATGTGATGGTTGTGCTCATTCACAAGAAGATGATTACAATGAGACTCCCAAGGTATTTTTTACATCAAACATGAATGACAAAACCCTAGACATCCAAAAACCTAACCTTAGGAGATGAAGCGCCAAAATCCATGTGGGCCTCGTTGGGGGTAAGTTGGTACATCAACTTCCTGGGGTCATAACTTTTTCATACAATCTCCGTTTTAGGCACACGATATCATGTTGGAAAGGTCTATATAAGGAATACAAATTATGCCATAACACTCTAGTTAAGTCAATAGTGTGACTATGGCAAGCCCAAAAAACATTGTTTAGGGCCTTAAAACGACCCCAAAAGTTTAGGACATGAAAAGCTAGAAAAAAATTGCCAAGATGAAAACTGAAGCTGCCAAGTAACATATGTATGTGAACCAGATGGAATAGGTGGGTGGCCACAGATATCCTCCTGAATCAAATAAATTTTGTTTGCAATTGCAAAAATAACGCCTTACAGGGCCCCATTAGAAACTTTGTCCACTTCGCTATGGAGCTTACACCATCACCAAGGTTGTGGGTGACAATGATTTTGAGCTCAAAATCCCCCCTTCCTTGGCTTGCACCCAATGTTTAATGTGGACCTCCTTCGGCCATACTTTCCACCATTATTGGACACCTCTGAGATAACATATCCAGTTGACACTGAAAGAGATTAACCTTAACTGCATGGAACAAGAATCCACTAATCATATCATGTACACACAGTTCAAGGTAACCCACCAAAACAAACTTCATCGTTATCATGTCGTTAAAGTAGGGAAACTCCTCCACCAAGAAAAGTGGCTCACCTGGGGCCAAATTCAACAAAAATATCCTCATCTGATGGGGGAACTCAATGCAATGGAGTCCATTGATTCCTAAGGGAGGAGGATTGATTCAGGTGGATATTAGTGGACAACCACATATTCCAATTGGCTCACATGTAGTTTTCATCTTGGCAGTTATTTTCCTATCTTTTCAGGTCCTAAACCGTCGAGGCCATTTTGAGGCCCTAAAAAACGTTTTTTGGGCTCACCACAATCACATTATAAAGTAAGTAAGAATGTGATGGAAACATGTGTATTCATTAGATACACCTTTCCAATGATCTATCGTGTGCCTAAAACGAAGATCACATGCATAAGTTATGACCCCGAGAAGTTGATGTACCAATTTACCCCATCGGGGCCCACATGACTTTTGGCTCTTCATCTCGTAGGGTTAGGTTTTTTGATGTATAGGGTCTTCTTACTCATGTGTGATGCTAAAAAATCCTTTGGAGCTTCGGTGTACTCATATTCTTGTGAATGAGTGTAGTTGTCACATCGCTTCTCAAAATAAGCTGCCTCCATTCCCACAAGCTTGTTTCAGTCTGTATTTTTGCAGTTTCAACATTTTCTCTTTATTAATAGAAATCAAGTATTGTTGTATATCTGTGTATTTCTTTGCTATACCTCTACATTTCATTTCATTCCATTATTGGATACAAATTAGATGAGAAGGTAAAAATACAAATATTTATGAGTGGGTGACCTTCCTTCTACAATGACAAGATACACTATGAAAACCCCAAGACTTTGAAGGAGGCCATAAGGAAATCCATGCATCTTTATGAGTAGAGAAGAGTAAGGCCAGTATTCCAAAAATCTTGGAATGACAAGATGAAGGGTAAAAAGGAACAAAGACAGAAAGGTTTTAAGCCACCCTTTTTCAAAAATAACCCACAAACCAATCAACAAGGACAACCAACTTAGAATGAACCTAGGATGACATATTTATTTGGGAAAAGGACAAGATAACATCCCATGAAGTGTTGGGGATGTGAGGGAGATCACTTGTATAGGGGCTACCCTCACAAAGGTCAAATAATGAGAACTATCCACAATATTAAGGAGGCTGAAACAGTGGAGGACATAGGAGGAGACACACCAAGGATTTATGTAACCTTGCACAACAAGCAAGAAGAAATTCAGTCCCCCATGATTGAAGTGGAAGGTAAGATTGATAATCATCCCATAGAAATTTTAATTGATTTTGGAACTATCCATAGTTACATAAACTCTAAAATTATTGAAATATTTCACTTACAAAGAGGTAAGCATAATAAATGTTGGTTAGTTCAGTTAGCCACAGGGGCTAAGAGGAAAATCAGTGAGCTAGTAAACGATTGTCCAATAGACATGAATGGACTTAACACAAAGGTATATGTGAAAATATTACCATTGGGTTCATATGATTGTCTAATTGTCATGGATTGGTTGGAAAAACACCATGTTTTCCTATAATGTTACAACAACACAATCACTTGTCTTGATGAAGAGGGGTAACAAGGAAAGTTTCAAGGAATTCAAAGAGTTGTAGCTATTAGAGAAATTTCATCCATGCAGTTGAAGAAACGTTTCGGGAAGGGATGTCAAATGTTTGCAGCCCATATGGAAGTGGAAACCAGAGATAAAATTCCAAGCACTGAATACCATCCAGTCTTGAGGGATTTTGAAGATGTTTTGGGGGATGTCCTAGGACTACCGAAAAATAGAGACATTGATTTCTATATTGATTTCATGCCAGAAGCTGCCCTAGTGTCCAAGACACCTTACAAAATGGGAGCACTAGAATTGAAGTAGTTGCATATGTAGCTTGAAGAATTGTTAAAGAAAGGGTATATATGCCCAAGTGTGTCACCTTGGGGAGCCCCAGTTATTTTAGTGAAGAATAAATATGGAACTTTAAGGATGTGTATTGATTTTAGACAACTAAATAAGGTCACCATAAAGAAAAAATATCATTTGTCTAGGATTGATGATTTGTTTCATCAAGTAAAAGGTGGAAGAATATTTTCCAATATTGACTTGAGATCAGGTTATAATCAAGTGAGAATAAAGGAAGAAGATATCAATAATACAACATTTGGGATATGATACATGAATTATGAATTTATGGTAGCTCCATTTAGGTTATCAAATGCCCCAACTGTTTGCATGTGCCTAATGAATGGGGTGTTCAAGGAATACTTGGAAATGTTTATAGTTATGTTCCTAAATGATATGCTCATCTTTGCACCTCTTGGAATTCTTCAGGAAACTACTTGAGAACAGACAAAACTGGAATAGGAACACACAACTTTGTTTGTTCATGCACATGATATTTACCCAAAACTTTGGGTGCCAACACCCTGCCATACTTGTATCCCACCACACATTCTCTCCTGATCCCCATCTTCCCTCTTGTCCTATTCTCCCATACTCTCCTTTAGTTTATTTTCCTAAGTTCTATTCCTCCTATTACACTAAGACATGTGGAAACCTAATACATTAATACACATGGCATCCTATAACACCTAGATACATGGGCAGTTGACTGGGTGATGATTGGGCAGTGGCTAGGTGACCAAAATTTTACTAAGTTGTGAATTTCTCTAAGGCACCAAAGCTACACTAATCCTTCCATAAGATCTTTTATTTTACATGAATGATAAGCAAGGAATTTTCATTATAAATATTAAGTTCTTCACCCTCCAAAATGCATGTGGGACTAAAAAAGGAAAAACTTAATCAAGGGATAAGATTGAACCACAAACGAGATCGACAACTGCTGAGCAACAATTTTTTGTAGCTCATAACTCTTCATACAAATGTTCGTTTGGGGCTAAGGATACCTCGTTGGAAAGGTAATTTGAAAAGGAAGATAATGGGATAGGTTCAAGTGGATGAATTTGGCCATACATTTTCTAGAAATTAGAAGAAAAACCATCTCACTTTTTCTGACTTGCTAGGAAATTTATTTGGAACCTCAACTTCCCGAGGCTATAAGTTGAGATCCAGACCTCCAAATTTCTGTCAAGAGAATATAGAATAATGAATATTATTTCTAGAATGGTTTAAATGACTGAGAAGTCACTTATCATGCTTATATTTTGACCAATCTGAACATCAACAGAACTGAATTTAGAATATAGGTACCTAAAATTGTATAGGATGGAAGAGAAGACACCTGTAGCGGTAAGGGGTAAAAGTGAGAAAATAGTCTAAAATTATACAGACCAAAAGTTCCACCTTGGAGCTCTGAATTGAACAAACAAATAGTCATTGGAAATATGTTTAGGAGGAGAAGCCATCTATCAACTCATAATTTTGAACTGAGCACTATATTTTCTCATAAAATAATAAAATAAGTTTGCAATATTAAAAGCAGAGCAATGAGTGGAAATCAAAACTTAAGAAGGTTGTGAATTTTCTCTTAGAACTCAGAATGAGGCATGAGTGCTACCGTTGGAGAGTTGTTTAAGAGAGGAATGTGTCAAAAGAATTATATTTTGACTTAGTACATTGTGTTCTTCATAAATTGAGATGAAGAATAACTTGTAATATAATTGATGAAATGTTATATAGTATGGATGTTCTAACAATAATTATTACATGCACATTTCTTGAGGAATTAGAGGTACATGAAAACAATTTTGGTTCTTATATGATGACTAGAATTATGGAAGATGCCTAGGTATCTTATATCCATTAGGAGGAGGTTAGAGGTCTACATTTTGGCATGGAAAAATTTGAGACAGAGTCTAGTGGAAGAACAGGTAGGAAGGATCCCATAACTTTGAGAATCCTGTACATAGAAGTGCAGTTCTATAGGGAAGATAATGAGAATATTATGAAATCTTAGGAAGAGATTCTACAGAGTTTGAATATTTTGTAGAGGGAATCCAATAAAGACTCTGGCACAAAGCAAGAAACTAGTGCTAGACAAGTGACAACATCCAGATCCCATAGAAAAAGGGATGATCATGGGAATGATAGATAATCAAGAAGTATGAACATGAATCATCATTCCTCAGATAAATACACTAAAAGAGCTCATGCAAGTTCATTTCTAGGGACTATCCCAAGCGTGTCTCATGTCAAGAGGTAGAGAAGAAGGCTTGAGTCAAAAAAATTTCAAGGTGAGCTCAAGAAAATCAAGCCACCATATTTTAATGGTGAGCATAGAAAGGGAGAAAAGGCTGAGGCATGGTTGTTAGAAATGAATAAATATTTCCAACTCCATGATTACCCCTCAAACCAAAATTGCAACCTGCAAATTGCAAAGAAAGGAATCCATGTGGTGGGATCAAATTAAACAAGCCAAACACCTTGATGAGAAGAAGGTCTCATGGAGGTAGTTCAATGGATACTTCCAAGAGAAATATTTGTCAGAGCATTACTATAAAAGGAATATGAAATATTTATTTGAACTCAAGTTGGGAATCATGATAATGGATGAATATGAGAAGAGATTATTTGAGTTGCTAAAGTATGGGGATTCATAAAGGATGATAAGGTAAAAATAAAAATATTTATGAGTGGGTCACCCTCCTTCTTTAGTGACAAGATACACTATGAAAACTCCAGAACTTTGAAGGAGGCCATAAGGAGGGAAAGACATTTTTAGAGGTAGATAAGAGGAAGGACAATATTCTAAAAGGATTGGGTGAAAAGATGAAGGGTAATAAAGAGAAAAGGCATAAATGTTTTACAAGTGACCCTTTTTTCATAAATAACTCTGAAGCAAATCAACAAGGGACCTTGCTGAGCCCAAAATGATCCCAGGTTGGCATATTCATTTGGGAAAAAGGACAAGGTGAATCCCATGAAGTGTTTGCGGGATGTGAGGGGAGATAAATTTAGGGACTACCCTCACAAAGGTCAATGAATGAAGATTTTACAAAATATTTAGGAGGATGAAACAATGGAGGACATGGGAGTAAAAAAAACCAAGGATTTATGTATCCTTGGAAAAAAAAGCAGGCAGAATATCAATCCCCAATGATTGAAGTAGAAGGCAGATTACGGTAAACTAGTCCATAGCAATTTTAATTTATTTTGGAGCTAGCTATGGTTACATAAACTCTAAAAAATTATTGAAATATTTCACTTACAGAAAACCGTATAATAAATCTTGGCTAGATGGAGTTAGCCATGTGGGCTAAGAAAAAAATCAATAAGGCAGATTAGTTGTCCAATAAATGAATGGATGTAACAAAAATTGATGTGAACATCATACCATTGTTTTCATATGATTGTCTAATTGGCATTGATTAGTTGGAAAAACACCCATGTTGTCCTAGAATGTTACAAAAACACAAGCATTTGTCTTGATAAAGAGGGGTAGCAAGGCTAATTTCAAGGCATTCCAAGAGTTATAGTTTTTAGAGAGATTGTAGACATCTTGGTGAAAGAAATGTTTTAGTACAGAATGCCAATTTTTTTAGACCATATGGAAGAGGCAACCAAGAATAAAATTCAAGCATTGAAGACCATCTAGTCTTGATGGATTCTAAAGATGCTTAGGAAGTCGGACTTCCTACTGAGGGCATTGATTTCTCTATTGATTTGGTGCCAAGAGTTTGCCCAGTGTCCAAGACACCTTGCGTGAGGCCATAATTGAAGTAGTTGTAGATGCAACTTAAGAATTGTTAAAGGGGTATATACATCAATTATTATTAAGCCTTAGGGTTGCCCAAGTTATTTTGTGAGAAAATACATGGAACCTTGGGATATTATTGATTTTAGGTAATTAAATAAGGTCACCATAAATAAAAAATCATTTTCAAGGATGATTTAGTGGGTTTGTTTGTAGGTCAAGAGTTACAGGATATTTTCAATGGCTGACTTGAGATAGGGCCTATGATCAAAGTGAGAATAAAAAGGGAAGAAGATATAAAAATACAACATTTAGCATAAGATACAAGAATTATGAATTTATGGTGGTTCCTTTTGGGCCCCAACAGAAACGATATTCTCTATCCCTAATAGATGAGTGTTCAAGGAATACCTAGAAAAGTTTGTAGTTGTGTTCTGGATGATATACTCATCTTATCAAAGATAAAGGAGGAACATGAGAAGCATTTAAGAATGTCGATATGTTAAGAACCACACATAAATATAGCATAGCAAAACCTGGATACTCAGCTTGAAAAAGAGATAATTTAGGATAATAAGCCTCTTTGAGGGCAACCTCACACCCACTTAAATGTTCAAGTACAAGATGATTCCAAAAGTGAAAATGTCCCTTGGTATATATAGGGGCTAGGAGGTATAATTACAAATAATGGCCTAAAGATGACATAATTAAAATAACATTACTAATCTAAATTCCAACTAGTAGCCTCGGCAAGCATAAATAAAATAGCATTACTAATCCTAATATGCCCCATTCAAGGGGTAATGAGCCAATATTGGGGCCTAACATGCCCCTCCCCTAGAGAGACAAGTGTTGTCCGCATTTCTTGAGTAACTCTGGATGCTTACGTATAAAAGACTCATCTTCCCAAATTAGGAATCTTGTTAGGTAGTTTCCTGCATTTAATGAATACTGAAATGGATCTATTCCTCAGTTAGGGAATTCTTGTGTGGTGGCAGGGCTCAATATGATTTTCCTTCCTTGTCAAGTTAAACGTATAGTTTGAAGCGGGATCTTGTCACCTATAACCTTCTTTAAGCATGAAACATGGAAAGCTGGGTGTACTACTGCATTGAAGATGTAAATGACTCAATTTGTATGCCATAGTACCAATCTTTTGCAACACCTTATAAGAACCATAGTACTTTGGTGATAATTTATTATGCTTCTTGGCTTGCTTTAGGGACATCGGTTTGTATGGTTTGTAGTCTTAAAATACCCAATCCCTACTTCAAAACTTCTTATCTGATGTTGATCGCTTGTTGTTTCATACGATTACGTGCCATGGTCGGGTTGTCCCTTTAAGATTTGGAGAATTTGTTGTTGATTCTGATCTTGATCTTACTTGAACCTTAGATTTTCTTTTTAGAGGAAAGAAGTGATGGAAGGTGGTATCCATAAAGTGCCATAAATGGTGTCATTTTGTTGGAGTGTGAAAGGAAGTGTTATACTACCACGTGCATAGGGTATTGGCTCATTTGAACCATTGTGTTTGTTTATGAGAGACAAAACAACGAAGGTAGCCTTCTAGACATTTTGTTCACTATCGGTTGTCCATCAGATTGGGATGATAGGATGAGCTATGAGCAATTGATTACCCAAACAAGAAAATAATTATGTCCAAAAATGTCAAATGAATATGGGATCTCTGTCAACACAATAATCTTTAGAACACCATGTATCTTTTGAGCTGTCTCCATGAATCCGGTGGAAGCTGGGCTAGCTTTGAAGGGGTGAGAGGTGCACAAAAGTGTGCATACTTGGTTAGTCTATCAACAATCTCATGATGACACTCTTTCCTTAGGACTTTGGTAACCCTATGATGAAGTCATGGAAACCTCCTCCCATTTGGGTGGGATAGTTTAATAATAAAAGACACAGGGGTCTTAATTGTTTCCACCATATTTTGTTAGGCTCCACACATTCACACAGAGCGCAGAACATGGTTTAAGGCCATCCAAAAAATCCTTCTTGACTCTATGGTAGGTTTTCAAAAATCAGAAGTGCCCTCCTATTTGGGAGGTGTGCAATTCCAATAGTACCTTTTGTTTGAGTTGGGAGTTCTTACATAAATATAGCGATCTTTGCTTTATGTGAATCATTTTCCATGTAAATGCTCGATGCACTAGAATCCTGGTACAACCTTTGAATGAGAGTCCACTTTTTAGTCATTCCGTCCCTTGCTTCTATTATCAGACCGGGTTGGATGATGAGATAGCACAAAGAAAGGCCTCAACATCTTCATCCTTTCTTGAGGTGCATGCATACAACATTTTTCTTCCCTTTTTATAGATGATTTCAAAGCATGGCCAATATCTTGGTTACCCATTTTTGTTGTTCTTAGAAGATAGTCTTTGTTCCAAAGTATTTAAGACTATCATGATCTGTTTTGACCTTGAAGTGCCTACTACCTATTAGGTAGGGCGCCATTTTTTCAATTCATGTAGTATTGCCATCATTTCCTTCTCATAAATGGGTTTGTGTAAAGTCCTTTCCCTTGAGTGGTCGATTTTTCAAAACCGGGCCTTCCTTCTTGCATTAGGACAGCAACACTTCCATTTCCCGAGGCATCAAATACATTCATGACCAAGATTTTTTGAAGTCTGGAGTGTTCAAGATAGGGGCTGTACACATCGCCTCTTTAAGTTGTTCAAAAGCTTTAGTTGCCTCTGGAGTCCATGAAAAATGCATCCTTCTTAGTTAGTGCCGTTAAAGGTGCTGCTATTCTTCCATATAGTTCAGGTATTGTGGTAGCAGTAACACATTAAGCCCCAAAAATCCTCTAAGTTTTATTAAGAACCGTCTAGTCCATCATGGCCTTAATCTTGTTAGGGTCTACCTTGACACTTCATGAGATACAATATGACCCAAATGCTCTACCTCTTTTACTCCAAAGGAAACATTTGGATGGTTTAGCTATAGTTGTTGCTCCTTTAGTAGTTGTAGCACCTTGTCAACATGTTTGCACATGATCCTCCCAAGATTTTCTATAGATTGAGTATCATCAAAATACTAACACAAATTTTGAAGGAAGGGGCTTGAAATGGAATTCATCAACCCTTGGAATGTGGGAGATTGCATTTGTAGGCCAAAGGCATGACAAAAATTCATAATAGCCTTCATGAGTTGGGAATGTTGTTTTGGGATATCTTCTTCCTTCCTTCGATTGATCGATGATGATACCACGAGCGGGGAGATGCATTTTGTGAGAATAGGGCCATCTCCGTAGTTCATCTAACAATTCATCAATCATGGGAATGGAAACTTATCTTTAAGCCGTGATCTTGTTGAGCTCTCACAGTAAGTTTTATCACAGCATGAGCTATCTTTCTTGGATACCATTACCGAATTAAATTAAGAACTTTCTGGCTAGGTCCCTAATAAATACTGACCTCTAACATTTCTTCAACCATGGCTCAATTTCACTCTTCTGACATAAGGGTATCGCTGGCTGTTCGGGAGAATTACTCGAGGATGGAGTGAATTTCATGATCATGTGATTTAAATTAGATTGGAGACCTTTGGGAATATCTTCAAATACTTTGGAATGCTTATCAATGATCATTTGGAGATCTTGAGATAGATGGCTTAGATGTTTGAACATCTAGTGAGTTGATGCAATAATGACTTGATGCCCTTTTCAATAATTTGTCATGCGGTTAGATCTTATCACCTTACCAATATTCCCTGTGATACCTCTTAACTCATTTCTTTTTAAGCTTTTGGTAATTTCTTTGAAAAGTTCAGAAAATTAAAAGCCATCGTTCTAATGATTGTAACCATTGGATTCCTAGTACCCTACGCACCACCATGCGTTTTCTTAAGCAATCATTGGGCTATTCATTACATATTCATAGTAGGTCAGATCTTATTGCATTTTCACGAGCAATTGATAGTTCCTCATCTGCAATCATTACTTGAAACTTCTGGTGACACGGATATACAAAGCAATTGAGATCTTTTGGCTAATTTCTGATGAATGAAATTATGAATGGCACTTTGGGAATCAATTAGGACTATTACTTACTGCTTTGATGTATCCTTGATCTTGAGGGGTTTGAGGAGTGCTTGGGGCTACCTTGATACGTACATGATATCGTGAAGTCAATTCTTGGAACAAATTGCTTCTACATTTTTCATCTGAGATGGTTCTGTTCTTGTTCTTGTTCTTCTTCATAATATGTAGAATAATTTCTTTTCACCTTATGTCCACTTGTACTTCTTGTCACAATTAAACATAAACCTTTTGCTTTCTTTCCTCAATTATCAACCTTGTGGGTTAGTGTTTGGGAGAAAGGAGCATTGTTCTCTTTATAGATGCTAGGATAAGTCCTTCTAGTAGCCATGGCCATATTTTTTACTTTCAACATTTCTTGCCATCTTAAATTCAGAACTCTCCAATGATTTGGGTTCCTTTAAAGGCGAACCTCATGTTGAATGTTATCCTTCAAATTTTCCACTACAGATACATCAATCAAGTGCTCATCACGGAATGTCGGTTACATATATTATTTCTTTGGGGCTCTCAAATATTGCTCGATGGCAGAACCCTTTTGCCTTTGAGATTTATCAATTGGCTAAGAAGGGATTATGCTTGCATCCTCATAGTGTGCTATCATTTCTTAAGTGAAAATTGTCCAAGTGACAGTGATTTCAGAACATAAAGCCATTGATACCAAACAAATTGATTGGGTTCTAAATATAAAAGCGACAATTAGGTACCTTTTGTATGTGGCACATTATGGAGATCAAAGAATTGTTCCATGCCAGTATTATCCAATAATAGATTGGGTCCTTGTCAAACTTCCTCATATCAATCTTAGGAGCGTGGATTTGGTCTCGAAACCAAAGTTGGAGTTTCTCATTCTTGATTCACCTTCCCTTGTGTCCTCATCATGAATTTTCATGCGATGCATTTTCACTTTTGGTTGTATTTCCTACATTCTGAAATTTTGAATACTTCCATGATCTCTCCTTTAATCCATCCATCTATCTTAGTATCAACTTAGCTTCCATTGAATCCATCTTGAAGTATCAGGCTTTTGAGCTTGTTGAATCATCTTAGTATCCAAAGCGATCTTCCATTGAATCCATCTTGCTGGACGTTTATGTCCCTACATTTCCTTTCGCCTTCATCAGGGTAATTAGGATTTTTGGAGGCTTATTTGGTGTAGAGGGTCCCTTTTGGTGGCATGTTGTTAAATATCACTTTGAATCTTGATTTTGGTAGTTACGCTAGACAATATTTATTATACCATCTCCCAATTTTTTGGCCCTTAAGGTGTGAAACTTTCTTTTAGGTAGTTCTTTGATATTTCGTCTCTGGTACAAGGTCGTCAAAATTGGATGTGCCAAGTGGAATTCCTGATGCTCCAGCACGTTTGGTCTTTCGGAGATCTCACTTGTATAGCATGCCCTTTTAAAATGGTGATAGAAGCTTATGAAACTCGTACCAATGCTACCAGACTGTCTACAATCGAATACCCAAACTAAGTCCCACTCGAATTTGGATACTCTAGAAAAGCCTGAATTGTTTTACCTGGAACACTTCTTGAGACTAGTCAATAGGACTAGTCAAATACCTATCTTCCACAGAGTCTATCTACAAATTCGGAATGACCAAGCTAAATTTTTCACAGATAAATTACTAATTTATGTAAATGGCCTCAGATTGTAGGGTCTGAAACATTACAGAAAATATTTTTATAGCGAAAATTCCACAATGACTCATTTCGAGATTATTCCAGAACCCTATCTAGTAAGTGCATGTCTCAAAGTGCAAAGGCCTGGGATCTGAATTTTAGACCATACCTTGATATGTATAGTAAATATTCTCCAAACGTTCCTTCTGAAACGTTGTAGAAAAACGTTACATAGTGAAAATTCCGGTGTCTCAGATGTAGCGTGAAACCCCAAGACCTTGAGCTCATTACCATGTTAAGAGAACCAAACATCAATATAGCATGGGAAAAACTCAGGAAGAGTACTCAGCAACCCAGAAAAGAGATAATTTCAGATAATAATCCTCTTGGGGGCAACCTCCTTTTACCCACTTAAATGTTCAAGTACAAGATGATTCCAAAAGTAAGAAAATGTCTCCTTGGTATATACCAGGAGACTAAGGTATAATTACAAATAATGACTTAAAACTTGGAGCATAATTAAAATAACATTACTAATCTAAATTACAACTAATGGCCTAATGGCCTAAAGCCGACATAATTAAAATAACATTACTAATCTAAATTACAACTAATGGCCTAAAGCTGACATAAATAAAATAGCATTACTAATCTAATATGCCCCAATTAAGGGGTAATGAGCCAATATTAGGGCTTAACACGATACAAGTTTTAAGAGAGCATACATTGTATGTCAAGTTAAGTAAGTGCATATTTTATCAAAAGAAGATTCATTACTTGGGGCATATTATTTCAACGAACAACATAGTAGTTAATCCTAAGAATATAGATGCCATTAGAGGATGGCCAATGCCAAGAAATGTGATAGAGGTCATATCATTCATGGGTCTTGCAGGTTATTACAAAAGATTCATTAAAGGGTTTTCAAATATTGCAAGATCCATTACTTATTTGCAAAATAAGGGAGTGAAATTTGAATGGACTCTTTAATATGAAGAAATAATGTAATTTTCAAAGATGATAGAACCTAATGAATATTTTTTTTGTGCATGGATTCAGGAAAGGAAGGGCTCCATGGATTCCTCACACAAAAAGATCATATGGAGTCAAGAAAATTAAAAGAGTATGAGAGGAATTATTTTACCCATGATATCAAATTAGTAGCCATTATTCATGCGCTAAAGATGTGAATACATTACCTCATGGGAAGAAAATTTGAGCTAAGTACAAACCATTGTGGTCTGAAACATTTGTTTGGACAAGAACCACTAAATTCCAGACAAACTAGATGGCTTGCATTCCTTAGTGAATACGACTTTGAAATTAATCACATCAAAGGAAAGGAGAATCAATTGGTTGATGCACTCAACAAGAGAGAACATGAGATGCATGTTGCAACCATCAACATGTACAAGACTGGTCTGAAAGATAAAATTATTGAAGCTACAAAGTCAGATTAGTGCTATTTGCAAATAAAAGACACATTACAAAAAGGCAATTTACAACAAAAAATTAAAGACTTTGAGTTGAAAGAGGATGGAATCGTTATGTATAGAATAAAAGTATATGTGCCCAACTATGGTGAGAAGAAAAATACAGCGCTACTAGAAATGCACAATGTTGCATATGTTGGACAACCAGGATATCAAAATACATTGTGGCTATGAGGAGCCAATACGTTTGGCTCGGAATGAAGAAATAAGTGGATAATTACATAACTAAGTGCCTAGAGTGCCAGAAGGTGAAGAAAGAACATATAAATTCAGTTTTGATGTTACAACCATTTCCCATTCTGGAATAGAAGTGGGAAGTAGTTATAGTTGATTTTATTACAAATCTACCCAAAACAATGAGGAAACACGATTCAATAATGGTGCTGGTGGAAAAATTGAATAAGGCTTCACATTTTATTCCAATGAAGACTACTCATAAGGAAGCCAATATTGCAGAGATATACATGAAAGAATTTTCCAGGCTACATTGAGTTCACAAGGAAATTTCTTTAGACAAAGATCCCAAATTCACATCCAATTTCTAGAAAGGATTTGGGACAAATTTAAATCTCAATACAACGTATCACCCAGAATAAGATGGGAAAACAAAGAGGACTAACAAAATAATTGAGGACATGCTCAGAATGTATGTGATGGAACAATCATCAAAGTGGGAGGATTACATCCACTTAGTTGAATTTTCTTACAATAATGGGTATCAAGCCTCATAAAATGTTAGGGACCTAACCCGCACATAGGTAGAACAATATATTCGGATTTAATAAAGGTCAATATTAATAAGGCCTTGCAATGAAGTAGAATAAGTCAAATGTAACAAGACCTAATAGAATCTTTCGCTTCTAGAAGGATCTTACGCTAGATGGTTCTTTTAATAGACATATTTAGTATAAATAGGAGTCGAGGGTATGAGAACCCTAGCTTGGATATTATTGTAATAGAGCTCTGCTCAACTGGAGGTTTCCCCCTTGAAGAGGCCTGTGAATATTTCTCTCAGAATCAAAGTGCTCTTTCTGGTGTTATTTTGATATCATTTTGGTGTTATTGTGGTGTTGTTCAGGTTATATTGTTGTTTATCTTCCATTTCTAGCATTTTATTTCTATTCTGCATACTTTTTATATATGGAATATTACAAGTGGCATCATAGCACTTTCCTCAACAAAAATTGTGGGTTAATTTTTTTTTCCAGGGTAGAGACATATTACGGCGTCTTTAAGCCACAGAGATATGTCGTTATGTGCATAAACCCATGGTTGAGGGAGTCATAAACTCATGAAATACAAGTGGTACTTAAGCGCACATCTGTTGGTCACCCTTGTAACCCCTGTTGGTACCCCTTCGAGTGGTAGCGCATCAGACATCACCTGTGTATGGATCATCCTAGATTACATGAAGCCCTCTTTAGATAAACTGATCAGCCTCCTGACTGTTATATTTCCATCGAGAACAACACTCAAGAAGATACTCTCTAGTACCTGGGTAGTCGGGTAGTACGGCTAAGGGCACGATCTAGCCTCCTTAGTTGGTGCCCTGAGATATTGGGTCAAGTACTATTGTTGGACCCTACACATATATC
>SNQJ01S0057038.1:0-18890 GCA_010110895.2 Picea sitchensis
GTAAACAAAAAATTAAAAGAATTACAAATGTAGTTGGAATAATTGTTGAAGATAGGGTACATACATCCAAGTGTTTCACCTTGGGGAGAACCAATACTCTTTGTCAAAAAGAAGGATGGAACATTGAGGTTGTGTATTGATTTTAGACAACTGAATAAAGTGACTATGAAGAACAAATACCCTCTACCCAGAATTGATGACCTCTTTGTTCAACTAAGAGGGGAAACAATATTTTCAAAGATAGACTTGAGATTAGGATACCATCAGGTAAGAATCAAGGAATAATACATCAATAAGACAACCTTTAGAACCAGGTATGGGAATTATGAATTTGTAGTGGTGCCATTTGGACTTTCCAATGCACTAGCTATCTTTATGTGCTTAATGAATGGAATATTCAGAAATTATTTCGATACGTTTGTCACAATATTTTCGGATGACATACTTATCTATTATAAATCAAAGGAAGATCATGGACATCAATTATGATTGGTATTTCAAGTTTTTAGATAACATCAATTGTATGCCAACATTATTAAGTATTATATTTACTAAGAACAAATCCATTACTTGGGACACATTATTTCATAACAAGGTATAGCAGTGGATCCAAAGAATATTTAGGACATTAGAGGATGGATAACACCCATGAATGTTTTATAAATCATATATTTTATGGGATTAGTTGGTTACTACAAAATATTTATAGAAGGGTTCTCTAAGATTTCTCATCCCATCACTTCTTTGCAAAAAAAAGGATTTAAATTTGAATGGAAAGTTGAGTGTAAAGAGAACTTTTTTTTTTTTAAATAATTACTTACTAGTGCACCTAATTTAAATATGTGGATCCAAATTAAAATTGTGTGGTATGTACATATGCATGCAAGGAAGGACTTGGTGGAATTCTCACTCAAAATGGATATGTCATTGGTTATGAGTCCATAAAAGTTAAAGAACATGAGAGGAACTATTTCACACATGAATTGGAACTTGCTGCCATTATTCATGCATTGAATATGTGGAGGAATTATCTTATGGGAAAGAGATTTGAATTAAGAACATACCATAGTGTTCTGAAATATCTTTTTGAACAACCAACTTTGAATGCTAGGAAAATGAGATGGCTGGAATTTTTAAGTGAATACGATTTTGACATCAAGCATATCAAAGGAAAATAAAATAACATTGTCGATGAACTTAGTAGAAGAGTACATCACATGCATGCTACAACCATTAGTCTTCACAAATCACATTTAAAGAGAAGAATTTTGGATGTTGTTACAAATCAACATTACCTATAGGTAAAAGAAAGATTATAGAAGGAAAATGTACAATAGAAAATTAAAGAATATAAGACGAGGGAATATGGATTACTTATGCATAAAAATAGAATTTGTGTTCCTAGTTTCATATAACTTAGGAATTTGGTATTAAAATAAATGCATAATGTTCCATATTCCATACATCTCGATTACCATAAAATAATTGTAGTAGTAAGAAGCCAATTCCTTCGGCCAGGAATGAAGAAAGATGTTGATGACTACATTGCTAGATGTATGGAATGTCAAAGAGTGAAGGATGATCATAGGAACCCAATGGGTTTGCTACATCCATTACCAATTCAAAAGAAGAAATAGGAAGTGGTAACCATTGATTTTATAACTAAATTGCTGAGGACAACAAGGTAACATGATTCAATCATCGTAGTGGTTGATAAATTGTCAAAGGCTGCACATTTTCTTCCTGTAAAAATGACTCATACAACATCTAATATTGCATAAATTTACATGAGTGAGATTTATAGTTTGCATGGGATACCTAAGGTAATTTTTTCAGACAGAGATACAAAGTTTACTTCAAATTTATGGAGGGTGTTATCACATGCTAATTTGTATTAATTTTCCCAAATCATCTTGTCCTTGTATTATCTTTCCACTCAGATTTTAAAACTTTTTCACCAGCTTCGTCAAGCTCCCATCACCTAAATCATTCAATCGACTAATCATCCAAAATAGTCATGTCCTCCATGAGTCAAAATTGGCAAATATTTCAAACCTATATCTAGCCTTAATGCTTATCTAAATCCCTCGATTCCATTACTTCATTCATTTTTTCCCTTATTATCATATTCCCGTTGAAAATTAAAAATGTTACTTTTATTAAGCTTAATCTCCCTTATCCTATCCACAAAGCCATGTGATGAGCCTCATATGCCCAAAGTCCTTAGAAAAATGGAAAAAAGGTTTATAATTATTAATTTAAATATTTTTATATTAAAATATTTATATTAGTATTTAATTCATGACCTCACGTCAAATAATGGGAAATAATCTCAAACTAAGTGTAAAAGTCAAAGGGTGGATGGAGGGCGCATATAGATTTCGGGGGTTGAAAGTAAACAAAGGTTAATTATTTGAAGTGGTCCTAAAATCAAAACCATTGTTTTGGTGTTGGAGAACGTGTTCTTACTTGATGTATTTTGGGGCTAAAAGTGGTGTGGATTAAAACCACTCCTGCAAAGTTCTGAAATAATATTGCAACCATTTATTATATGGTTTCTGTGCGACATATTTTCGACGAGTGCATTTCAATAATAATTGTAGAATTTCGAATAAATGAAATTCTTCCTCACGGTGAAATTTTTTTACAGAGGTAAAAATAAAATTTTACAGAGCAGAAAGATTAATGTTTATTGCTATGGAAAAGAAGCATAAAGAAGAAGATGTGCATGAATGGAATATTTGGACAATTGTTTATCCAAGGTTTTTACAAAAGTAAAAGGGGAAGATCAAGGGATATTTTCATAGTTTACCAAGATGGTTTGCAAGACATGGTTTTCAAAACCACGAGAAACAAACCAGTAAATAGTTTTCACAGTGAAATGGTAAATTGTGAAAAAAAAGACATAGTTTTCAAAACCACGGGAAGCAAGAAATAAATGGTTTTTCAAAACCACTGGCATGAATTAAAATATGGAAATTTAATTTTACAGGATAAAAAATATTTGGAAATTATTTTTATTCAAATATATTATTCCCAAATATTTAAGGAGAATATGGATAAATAAAATTAGATTTGAAAAAAACACAAGTGACATTTCAAAGAGGATGTGGCAGTCAGTTTCCATAGCAGTTGAGACTTACACGACAATTTTTCGATGAACCAAAATAAATTTTCAAAATTCAAAGGAGGTTATTGTCAAGGACAAACCCTAGAACATTAACCTTGTTCATTTTTTACACAAATGTCACGGATTAGTAGATTCAAAGGAATATTGGAGCCATATGTTTTAGTTATGATTTCATGTTCCAGACATGTTTCTGTGACACGTATTATGGCGTACTAGAGATGAATTTCAAGAAACCGAGAGAGGATTTTCTTCAGAACAATCTTATATACAAAACCCATTCTCATATTTTACACAACTATTACGGTTTGAGAATTAAAGGTGGCGTTTTGAAGCCTATTTTTTCTCCTAAAAAGAAAGAGATTAGTTAAAACATGTCATGTTCTATTTGTAATTGTTCCTATTTTGGGAAATGGGTTAGAGTTAGAAATTGTGATCTAGAAAGGGGCCTTTACTGATATATATTTCATTGTAAAACAATAGAGAAAGGGGGGAACTTTCAGTTGGGAAGGCGAAGGGATTGTGTGTAAATTTCTCAGAATGTTATTATGAATTAATACAGTAGTATAGTGCTCTCTGATAGTCAAGATTCATCATGGTGTATTCTTTAGTGTGTTTTCCTCTAGTTTACATTCATTTCACTTCTGTTATTTCTTCTAAGAATAGCTAAAAGTACATGATTGGAATTTATCCTTGATAGATGCTCCTTTCATATGGTTAATGTAGTTGTGTTTAATGATTAAAGGTCTAGAATTCACTCTCAGTTAAGTTCTTTGATCATTGTAGTCAGCCTTATGTTATTTCTTCTAAATTTACAATTGAGAATTCATCTTTGTTTGATGCTCTCATTCGTAATACGATTCTCTCTTTACTATCTTTCCATCATCTAAATATTATTTATTGTTGAACGATATGCTTACTTTAACTCAGTTCCCCCAGGAGTACATTAGCTGTATTAATATTCATAGTATATTTCAGGATTTGACCCCATTGCCCAATGTTTTCTTGCTATTGTTTTTCCTACCAACCCTTTTAAAAACCTAAACAAACATGTCCTATTGTAGAATCTGACGTCTGTGTGTCCATTGCCAAATCGTTTTGATTATTTTCAGTCTCTACATGTTTGAGAGAGCCCTCTCTAGTTGGAAGGGTCATAATCCAACCTAAAGTTGGTTTGTAGGTTACCTTGGCATTTGTTTGATGCAGCCCAAAGAAATTATCGAGTGCTAACAGAGGGGATTGTTTAAAGGATTTGATACAAATCTGAACTTTCTCATAGCAAACCATCCACAGTCATATGGGCACACAGAGAGATTCAACCAAGTAATTGAAGACATGTTGAGAATGTATGTGATGAAAAATCCATATAAGTGGGAATATTACTTGCACTTAATCGAGTTTTCCTACAATAATGGGTATCCCGATTCATTGAAAATGAATCAATTTGAATCTTTGTATGGTAGGAAATGCAATACTCCAGTGAGTTGGGACAACCCAACAGACAAAGTGGTAGTTGGTCCAGAATTCCTCAAGGATATGGAAGACCATATGGTTAGAATTAAGAAGAATTTAAAGGTAGCTCAAGATAGACAAAAAAGTTATGCAGATAAGAATAGGATAGCTATAGAATTTAAAGTGGGGGAGCATGCGCTTTTGAAATTGAATTCCAAGAAGATCTCATTGAAGTTGGGTAATTGTACAAATCTAGCATCCAAATTATGTGGTCCATTTGAGATATTGGACAGAATGGGGCTAATTGCATGCATGTTTGCATTTCCTATTTCCATGATTTTTCATAATGTATTTCATGTCTCTTTGATAAAAAAATATTAACATGATCCTAACCATGTCATTGACTGGCATTTGATTCAAGTGGAGCCAGAGGGAGACTTTTAGGTCTAGCCTATGCACATATTGGACAAAAAAGTCAAAATGATTTGAAATTGAGTTATAGAGCTAGTAAAAGTTCAATTGACATGCTACGGTCCTGAAGATGCTACTTGGGAGTATGAGTATTCCATGCGGGAAGAGTACCCACAACGTTTTGAATATTTTTGAATTTTTGTTTTGTATATGCATTGAAGAAAGTGCCAAAATAAGGGGGAGGGGAATGAAATACTCTGGTTTTGATTCCCCATATTAAATAATGTAAGTTTTTCATTTGATGAAAGTCTAGAGCACCCAAACAATTAAAAGAGGCTGTAATTCCTAGGAAACGTAATGCTTTTATCATCATTAATAACAAAATACATCGTTGGCTACTAGACGAACAAGGACAAGAATTATAGGGGTATATGATTCCATGAGAGAGGGGACTTGAGGGGATAAGTATTTATTTTATATTTTATTTACCCATTTTGGTTTTAATGGAGAATATGAATTACATGAGTTTCTTGGGGGAAGGCCATGTGGTTCTTTAATTCCAAGAAATATATAATCCCATCTTTGGGATGTTTGGGGGTTCACACTCTTCATTATGTTCTCTCTCTCCATTCATGATTTCACCCATTCATTATTTCTCATTCATTTTGATCTTGGCTTGGGAAATAAAAACTAATTGTTGGAGAGGAGCCATTGTTTTGTTGGCTATAATGACTGCTAGTGTATTCCATCCATGAATTAATGTCTACATGTCTAAGATGCATTGGCATGTGTTAATTTTTGCTCAAACCTATGAATCATGAGAGTTTCATCATGGAGATTCTTGACCAGATGCATTGGAGCCCTGGAAGGAGGTGAGAAACCTGAGGGACCACGTGACAGAGAATATGGTCCATTCTATTGGGTTTTTCACATTGGAGACAAGAGAGTTGGTGTACTTTGGATTGTTGTGTGTTGAGAAGCATGTGAGAGCTTGAGTGATGACTGGTTTGGGGAGCTGAGTGACACCCTAGAACCGTTATTATGGATTCATAGCCTTAGATCATGGGTGACATTGTTGTTGAGACTTGGAAAATCAATTTCTATGGTTGGGTGGAACTTTCTTGGTCTATATCCAGTTGGTGATTCATTTCATTAAATATAAGTTCTCTCTGTCATGGTTTCATTTACCTATATATTTATTTTTGTTCTGTATTAATTATTATCTATGAGATTCATGTTTATAATATGCATGCTTGCTAGTTATTATTGTGTATGGAATTATATTCATTCATTTAATGTTGTAGCATGAATATTAATATCTCCATGTGAATCTTTCATGCCTCTTTATTAATTAAAATTTTATCAGAATTCGAAATCAGTTCAGAAGTGAGATTAGCAGTAGCATGGCCAGCCTGTGGGGAGTTGGGTATGTTATAGGTACTTAGGCCTTCATAGGGTTTTCCATTATTATTTTCACATTTGAACTACCCCACCATAGGATTCACATCCAGGAATTTACATCTGAAATTTTTCTTCAGTATTTACCCTTAGGACACCATCTGCCTACTTTCTTGAAGCCCTTTTCCCCAACACCATTTCATAACTTTAGCCATGACATTATTTTATTAATATTATTTCCGGACTTAGTATTTTGGAGTTTTTACTAATCGGATTTTTCATGCATGCACCTCAATTATGATTTTACCGAAGCCTAAAGTCCAAAACTGTGAAGGATTATTTTGTATTATTTATGGACTTAGGCTTTCTGGAAGTATTATTTTAAATTATTTTTGGACTTAGCCTTTGAGGATTATTTCTTTGGGAACCCTTTTCCCAACACCATTTCAGAATTTTAGCCATTGTATTATTTTATTAATATTATTTCGGGACTCAACATTTCAGAGATTTCACCCATTAGGATTTTGGCCTTTGTATTTTTCACACATGCACCTCACTTATGATTCTTCTTAAGCTCAAAGTTAAAAAACACAAAGTATTATTTTATATTATTTTCAGAATTGGGCTTTTGGGAAGTATTATTTTATATTTATTTTGGAATTAGAATTTCGACATTATTTCTTCGGGATTATCTCTTTAGGAAACTACCCATTGGAATTTTCATGTTCATGGTTTCCATGTTGGGTTTCTACCTCACCTGAGATTTCTATGAAGTCTGAATCCCAACAAGGGGTAATTATTTTAATATATTTCAATGCTGAAACTATAGGTTATTATTTTATTATTTTATTTCATTTTATATTTATTTAATGTTGTTTTTGTTTTTAGTTGCCTAATTTTCTATGGTTTATTAGACAAAATTTCTATGTGGTCTCTAGGTCCTATGCCTCATCTAATTCTACACAGAAACCAAGTAATTTTACACAAGAATTCGAAGGTGAATAAAATGTGAAATTTTAGACAACCATAACTAATGATCCAGTGGATGAAATCAGACATGAGATAGCTCATTGGAAATATAGCAGATATGTGAACAGTCTTGTACAAATATGATTGACGAGATAAGGAGGGAAATACCTAGAAAATTCAAAGAATGGAAGAGGCTTGAATTTGATTAAAAAATAAATTGTGCAATGCTCAGGAAACGATAACTGGAGTTCCAGGAGTCCAAATCATACCTGTAAGAGCATGCTGGAAATATAAATAAGAGAATAAGAACATGGAAGAATATTATTCACCATATTTACACAAAAAAATCTATAAATTTTTTAATAACAGAAGACAATATAGTCGAGCAGAACCAATAATATTTTTAATAAATATCACCTATAAATAACCTTAGATGGAGATTGACCACTTAGGAGTCTTTTCAAATTATGTTTATGACGCTAAATATTCATTTATGAAAATGTATGGGGAATTAGAGCCATTTAATCAAGTTGAAGAGATTTAATTGTTCATTGTGATAGAAGGTCAAAGGCCGCCCTTTTTTTATAAAGGAATACCATTGAATGTAATAGGGGAATTTTTCCCATTGTTTGATGGTGATATTATTATCTCATAAATGAAGAGAAAAATGAATTTCAATATTATAATTGTTATCAAATGTGTTTGGGAGTATTCTACTAATGTGTTTGATATTTATGTTTTTCTAAATGTTTTTCATATGAACTATTTCTATGTTTAATATTTATAATACTTATGATGTTATGATTTTTGGTGAATATAATGATGATGTTATAGAACGTATCTGTAAATATTTGTGATAAGTTTTATAATTTCATTATTTTAATGTATTGTCAATGGACATGAACTATTTCTTCTCTCAATAATGTTATCTCAAACTTTATTCATCTAATTATTTTTTCTCCTATAGGATAGGCTAAAAGTAGTTAGATTATATAGTTTTCATTTGTTTTAGTCCAATTAGATTTAGAATGAATTAGATTTGTTTGGGGGACAATTTATTGTCTTTCCCTTTTTATTCTTTTAATTCGCAATGGAAACTAGACCCACATACTAGTCAAAAACACTACCCTAAACAAGAGTAGGTCTTATTGGGACCTTCCATCGGGAAATCCCCCTTAATTACTTGAAAAATCATTTGGACTTATCAACACATGGACATTGAAATATTTTTTTATGGCCCACATTGAATTTTTTATTATTATTAATATTTTTTAAATGCCACATGCTATTTCCATATTAAAGTATTGAAGAAATTACACATCTCCCGCATGCTAAGAAGTAGAAAACACAGAACGAATGTTGGTTCGCTCTGGAAAACCCTAGCTCCAGGCTCAATGTGACTCACTGCATGACCGAACCAACACACTTCGCAGCAAACCACCTGCCAAGATCAGGCATCGACAGTATTCTGGTCTGATCTGTCAGGATGAACATAGAAGAGGGGGGGAAACCCCCCTTGTACAAGAACATTACAACCAACGATCGATCGATCACAAGGGAAAAAAAACCATCTTTCGAGCCACCACCGCAGATGTGAAAATAGATCCTTGCCAGAGAATAAGGACTCAACAAGGAAATGGAGATGGAAGCCAACACATCCCATCTAAAAGCACCTCGCGGGTGGGAGCCTGACAAATGCATCCCAAAAACGGAAAAACCCCTGTGATACCTAATAAGATCAACAAGAGTGGGTGAACACAGCTAGTTCATGCGAGAGCATGCCCTCATTGGCAAATTTCTGGGACTGTGGCCGTTTGAACGAGACCTGAACAGATGGATTAAGAATTAGTGGAACCCCAAAGGTGATTATGAGGTTCAACTTAGCTCCAAAGGCTTCTTCACAATCATCCTGTACAACCCAGAAGACCGAGACCAAATCTTTGAGAACGGCCCATACTTCTACAACTCAGCAGGGTTATTCCTAAGATTATGGATAGAACGCTTCAGCCCAGACAAGGAGGACTTCACAATGGCATCAGTCTGGATCCGCCTATATTCCTTGCCACAAGAGTTCTAGCTGGAGGATATTCTCATGGGAATAGGAAATACAGTCGGTCACTATGTCAAAACTTTAGAAGCCACAAAGCAAAGGAAATACACTTCATATGCCCAACTATGTGTTTATATGAATATATCTAAGGCTTTACCAGGGACGGTAAATCTGGAATATCAGGATGAAGACTGGCAACAAACACTGGACTACGAGCATATCCATTTCCGCTGCAAAAAATGTCATGAACATGGCCACCTGTTCAGAGACTGCCCTCTGAATAATAAAGATATCAAATCCAATGATACCACACAGAAAGATGGCTTCACCACTATCACATCTAGAAAGAAAAACCCTCCCAGGAAGCAGATCCCAGACCCCAAGCCTAATATCTTGACCAAAAACTCATACGAGATACTTAACCAGCTACAGGAAGATGAAGAAATCCAAGATCCACACAAAGAGCCACAACAAAGAAAAGGACAAAACCAAACCCTTTCCTCCTCTGGCACAAACTGAGAAACATACCCAGAAGAGAAAGGAGACGGAGACAGAGACATCTTAATGCAGGTGGACGATCGAGATCTAGTAGGCATTGACCTAGATAAACTTGAGGAATCCCTCAACCAAAAGGATCTGCAAGGCCTCCCTGAAGAGAAAATCTGAAAGGTACACAAGGTTTTTCTTGACTCAATTACAGGATCCATGACACGCTTGGGTATAGCAACAGACCCAGGTTTAGGCTCAAAAAATATACCACGAGAGAACAAAAGAAGGGGATGCAAAATGGTGCATCAACTAATCAAGGAGGCAGGAAATCTTATGATCAACTCAGGACAGATTCATAAGATCTCAGAGGGATACCTCCACCCAACACCACCCTCATTATGATGAATATCATCACATGGAACATTAGAGGACTCAATGGAAGATCCAAACAAAGGATCCTCCGAGACTGCATAAAGACATAAAACCCAGATATTCTAATGATACAGGAAACAAAATGTGTAGGGGAAGAAGCTGAAATCATCTTCCAACGCATCTGGAGGGGATGTGACTTTGTTCAAACAAACTCCTCAGGAGCCTCAGGGGGTCTGGCTATACTATGGAACCCGAACACCACTACTCTCAGTAGATCTTTCTCTACAATAGGCACCATAACAACCCACTTTGAGGTCATAGGTTCAAATCAGGAGGGGATCGTCACTAATGTCTATGGACCCCAAAGTTAGCAGGAAAAAGATAAATTCATGGAGAGGCTAGTTCTTATCAAATCTTTGTTGACCACACCTAACTGGATCATTGGAATGACTTCAACATGATCCTGTCGCTGGAGGAAAAAACATGTGGGAGAAAAAGGATGGAACAAGACAGTGGTAAGTTCAAAACCCTCATCGAGCATCTAAATTTAGTAGATATAGAAAACAACAATTGCACTTTCACTTGGTCCAACCGCAGGTCAGGAAACCAACATGTAGCTTGCCATCTGGACCGCTTCCTTGTAGCTGAAGAACTAATTGAAAAGGACCTTTGTATGGAAAGTCTCATTCTCCCTAAAGCTGGTTCAGACCACTGGCCAATAGCCTTCCACCTAGAAACAGAGGCAATACCCAAATAAAAACCCTTTCGGTTTGAGAAATGTTGGCTCACACACCCAGACTTCCATCAGCTTGTGAAAACATGGTGGGCTTAGGCAGAAATAGATCATGGTACAAGTATGTACAAATTCCAACAATGTCTCAAAAACTTCAAGCAATCACTAAAGCACTGGAATAAGAACACCTTTGGAAACATATTCCAAAGCATGCAGGAAATAGAGAACAACCTAATGGAGATACAAAAAACTTTCATCTCAGGGACTCGAACTACTGAACTAATGAAAGAGAAAGAGAAGCTACAAGCACAAATAGAAGAAAGGAGAAAGCAAGAGGAAATTTTATGGAGACAGAAGTCCAGAGTACAATGGCTCAAAGAGGGGGAAAAGAACACAAAATTCTTCCATAGGACCATGGTACATCGCTGACACATCAACAAAATCACTCATCTGGAGGATGGACAAGGTAACCCAATCAGAGAACACACCCAAATAGAGACAGAGCTCAATAGGTACTACCATGACCTCCTAACGAAAACCAGGGAGGATAGGGAAGTAGCCATCAAACGCGTAACCAGTCACATACCCTCAATGGTGACCCCTGAAAAGAACACAGCTTTAATGAGACATATCACACAGGAGGAAGTGGACCAAGCAACAAAAGCTATGCCCCCAGGGAAGGCCCTAGGCCCGGATGGATTTACCACTGACTTCTTCCATCACTGTTGGGACATAGTAAGGAAAGAGGTTTGGGAGGTAGTAGAGGAATCATGGACTTTAGGCCAAGTCCTCCCAGCCCTCAACGCTACCTTTCTCACCCTAATTCGAAAAGAAGAACGGGTCACAAATCCCAAGTAGTTCAGGCCCATCGCTCTATGCAATGTAATTTACAAAATCATTACAAAGGTGGTTGCAAATCGCCTCAAGCCAATTCTTCCCTTCGTCATTTCCAAAGAACATTCAGGATATGTAGAGGGAAGAAAAATCATGGATAATGTCATTCTAGCTCATGAGGTCATTCATTCTCCCAAGTCGACAAAAACTCCAGGTATGCTAATAAAACTTGATCTTTCAAAATCTTTCGATAGAGTGAGTTGGAAATACCTTTAGGCCACTTTAAATTCTTTTGGTTTTGATCATCATTGGGTGAACTGGATCTTAAACCTCACCTCCTCGGCCTTCATTTCCATCCTTATCAATGGAGTCCCATCCCAACCCTTTTCACCATCTAGAGGCATCAGACAAAGGGACCCCTTATCGCCTTTTTTGTTAGTGCTCATGGCGGAAGGCCCGGGATGCTCCATTAAGACAACGGTCCAAGAAGGATATCTCAAAGGCCTACCTTTGCACAACATCCAATGGGCACCCTCACATAGCCAATTTGTTGATGACACCCTACTCATGAACTCCCCAACGACAAGAGAGGAAAATAAGCTTAACCCCATCCTTTCGGATTTCACAGAAGCGTCAGGCATGATGCTTAATCTAGACAAATCCAAACTCTTCTTCTTCAATACTCCAACTGCGGTCCAAATTCATATCTCCAAACTCCTGCGAATACCCAAGATCTCCCTTCCATCCAACTACCTAGGCATTCCTCTAACAGGAGCGGCAACAAAATCCATATCCTGGGACAACCTCCTCAAAATGACCTGGAAGAGCTAAGGCTCCTTAAACAAGCTCTAAACCAGGACACTCCCCAAAGAGTGAAGGATCTATGGAAACCCAAGGAGCAAAGACTGCAATGGCAGCATTGGAAGACCTCTAACCAGGAATTAGGGGTCCCATAGAACCTTGACCTGGAAGCTTGGAAACATTACGTAAGTCACCGAAAAATCCCCAACAGAGAAGGCCCGAATATTCTTAGATGGGGGCACTCCACAACTGGTAACTTCTCAATCAAAGAATCCTACTACCTACAAGGCAATTACCAAAATCAGGAAAAGGAAAACATATGGAACAAGGTTTGGAACCCAGTACTCTGGCCCAAGGTGTCCACCTTCCTCTGGCTGATTGCACACAACAGAGTCCTAACCTAGGAAAACCTTAGGAAAAGAGGCTTCATTGGGCCCTCAATATGTGTCTTATGCCAATAACAAGAGGAAACCAAAGAGCATCTATTCAACAGATATCACTACAACCAGTCGATTTGGGACCAGGGAGCTCAAATCATGTGTCGATCCAATCAAAACAAAAGAAGCATTAGTGGAACGATTGAAAATTGGGACTCAACCACTTACAACAATCCTCTATTGAATTACATATGGCAACTCCTCCCTGTTTTTATTCTCTGGAAGATCTGGAAGGAACGAAACAAAAGAATATTTCACTCCAAGGACTCCACACTAGAATTAACTTGGGCAAAAATTATCACACTTGTCAAGGAAACAGTTAGAAGCAAAACCTAGAAAATAGAGGACTTAAACTGCAACCCAAAAGAACAATGCATTCTCCAAAGCTGGCAGCCCAGCTTGATCAATAAACTGACAATCAAGACACCTAATCGTCAAAACAGAAGCCCAACCACCTGGACCCCTCCTCCTTTAGATTTCTAAAAATTAATTTCGATGGGGATTCTAAAGGAAACTCGAGACCAGCTAGCTATGGAGAAACACTCAGAAACTCCAAAGGAGAGATCCTCATCCTGGTAGCAGGGTATCTGGAGGAAACAACAAACAACGCAATAGAGTTAATGGGCCTACTGCAAGGTCTCCAAGTAGAAATTGCTTGACATAGCCACAAGCTCATCTTGGAGGGGGACTCACAAGTTGTCATCCAACTAATCACCAAAATCCTCCACGGGGAAAACCCGCAAAAAAATCTCACCCAGCTGGAGACTATCCAGGTTGCTAGAGAAATTTAAGGGCCTCCTAAGAGCCAACCTCAGCATCATACCTTCTCATGTGAAAAGAGAGGCCAACAGGGTAGCGGACTACCTGGAAAATGAAGGAGTAACAAAGGAGACCGAACATATGTATTGGGAAGCACACAACTCTGAAGAATCGGACATCTCAGAGTGGTGTCAAGCTCTAGCTAACAGGGATCTCCAATCCCCAGATGGGGTGCCACACACAGAGGGAAGGACACATGGATTAGAGTTGGGTGGTGCCATAAATGTTGGCCACCGACTCCCATCTCCTTGCCATAAATGAATGGGAGTGAACCCAGGCAGCGGATATCAAATGATGAGGCCTCTCACGCGAGCGAGCAGGACAATCGATCAAAGCATTAAGACCACAACCTTAATGTCTAAAGATATTACCTTCATCCTTATCAACCACCTTGGAGGATTTTTGATGCATTTGAAGTTTGCAGAGATGAAGGAAGAACCTTCGAAGTGCAGGGACAGAGACACCCCTTCAACCAGTATCCCGACAATAGCTTTACTTCTAAGCATGCCAAGAGCAAGGGGGTGGCCTCGCAGAGGTGTGGCATGGTACGCAGCCGATTCATGCTGGAAGCGGCAGAAGAATTTTGAAAAAGCATTGGCTCTAGCTAGCAGGAGGAAAGCCAGGAAGTCCAGGAGAACGGGAACGCCTCCCATGGCATATGTCGAGGAGATTTCACTGGAGGAATCCATCCAGAACTACACAAAGAATCTTCTCTTCACGGTCCTAGACAATTGGAATCCCCCTGCCTGTTTCGGGAAGGATGCAATAACCCCTGCTCCAAGAACAACGCATAGTCCCAGGGATGCTCCAGCTGAGGAATTCATAGCTTGCTTCATGGATGAAGAATTCCAGAAAGGCATGGAAGGAAACATAGAAGAATCCACAACCGACGAACCTCCCAAGGTAGTCGCGCAATAGAATAGGCAGCAAGAGCAACAGGGTGGCAATGTAAAAGAAAGAAAGGATGAGGCTGACACACAGAAGAAAGCTCCCCTCTCCTCCACTCAACAAGACTTGTAGGACAAACCACCACTCCTTCAACCGGAGCACCTCAAATTAATTTTTGACATATGCAGCATGGTGGACAACTAGATTTTCAGGGCCATCCCCATAAGCCAATGCCTTGATATGATCTACGCCTCCTACTCTAGTGCATCCCCAAGAGGCCAATGCCCTACATGCGCATAGGTCTACACAATTCCAGTCAAGCGAGGAAAGAATGGAGACGAGGATAAGAACACTGGATAAAAGGTTTTTTACATGTTCACAGTTAGAAACATTTTTCTTTTGTTGCAAACCAGAGATATAGCTCAGTTAGCTTCTAGTAATGCTATCAGTAGCATAGTAAAGACAAGACTTAGTGTAAAGGTGGCCATGCTTCCTGGTTTCCTTCAGGTAGGATGGCAACTTGAAATTTTGAGTTTGAAAAGTGGCATGGAACGGCCAATTGTCTCGGTTTCCTCTATAAGCGGGATAGTTGGCAGTCCAACAGAACTCTGTAATTATGCAACTTTAATATAACAGGACCTACCTTTTTTACTTAAAAAAAAAGAAGTAGAAAACACATATCAGTGGAATACTATTTTTTTACTTTTAATTACTCTCACTCTCTTTCACTCCTTGTCTATATAAAATTGATATAGAATTATTTTACTTAGGGTGGATATTGAAACATTTTCTTTATGTCCCACATTGAAATATTTTTTTGAAGGAATTACACATCTACCTCAAAATATGATGTAAAAAACACCTTTCAACACAACAAGACTAAATTTTAGCATAATTGAACATAGATATCAAGAAACCCTCGCATTTCCATTCATCTAAAAAATCAGTAGATGTGAAAGTTGTAGTTGATCAACTTACAACAATTGAATTAAAAGGAATATACTAAGTGGGATTACTATCTAGAATATTGTAGTTCTTAGTGACCAAAGATGTAATGTTGTGGATATGGAGGTGTGGAATCACAATAGGATATTCACATGTCTTTTTTACCTTACTAATGAGGAGACTATTGCTCCGATTAGAGGTAGGAAAATGGATTGTAAAATTGAATAACTCCTATGAAATGTAATGAGATGAAATAGTAGCATATAAGGTGTTAAAATGATGTTGTTAGAGGGATTCACTTACATATAAAAGTGGCCACATCAATTGATATTAATTAACCCTAAATATGAGTATTTGGCATTGAAACTAGTTATATACATAGAAATTCAAATACGGTCTCAAGTAAACAAAGCAAAAGGGTTCTTCAATAGGTTCTTATTCAATTCGGTCCCCTTATGCTCGCTTATAATTAATAAGATTATTTTCCACTAAATTTAGATCGAGATATATTAGGAATGGGTATAAAACTAATGGTGTTGCTTCATTATAAGGTAAACTATCTTTTCTTGCTACTAATGTTTCTTCATTTATTCCCCACAATAGATGGAAGATATTGCTCTAATTTTAAAAAGGGATTAATCTTTGTTTAATGATTACTTGGCACGATTATAAATTAATACAAAGTTGGAACAAGAAATAAATTGAGGGTGAGGGGTTGTATTTGATTCTCTCATTGTGTCTCTCTCGTTCTGTGGTAACCAAATTGGCCATTTCATTGCTAATCAAAACACACATGCAAATGCTTTCATTGAAACAGGTGTTGAAATGAATGGATCAATCTAGTGAGTTGTTTCTAGTTATGGATCTCAATATCAAGTTGAAGCTTATACCTTGCCCTTTGATTCTATGTATAGTGAAAATAACCTCTACTATAAGCATACAAAACCAATACTTAATGATAATAATAGATTAATCATGAGGATTTTGGGTACATCTCAATATGAAAATGCTTACTCCTCCAACTATGTAATATTGATTGAGCATATTGGGTGTCCTGACCATTGACCAATAAACTCACTACCACCTTGATGTTTTTGGTTGTTACTAACTATTGAACCCAAAAAGGGTGTTGGGAAAGGTATTGAATTAATCTTGTACCACTATGCTATTGGAGTTACTTTACACACACCTAGGATTTATTTTTCCTAAGGCTATTCCTTGTTTATTAGTCATAATTAGTCATTATCCAATCTCCTATATTTTAGGGGAGAATATTCCACCTGGAGAATATTCTCTTTTAGTTGACACTTCAGTTTGACTAGTTGAGTTGAGTTTAGATGTTGCATTGGTTTTGTCACCATGCAACATTGGGATCATCACCAACTCACTACTCTTTGTTCAATCAGTTAACTGAAGACTAGTTGACTAGTTAACTCAGCTAGGTGGCAGTTCACTCCCGTACCTGCCTGAGAGACTAGACTAGGTGACAATTTACTCTTGTAACTATTGGTGTGTGTCCAAATCAATCTATACCACCAATATGGCTCATTAGTTACTCATTTATTCTATATATATTGTAAATTATTCACTCTTTGGGTTTGGAATACGGTTAATGAGAATTCTTTCATTCTTTCTATCTTGCTTCTTCTTTATTAATTTATCTCTATAAATGTGTGTAGTATTTTCTAGCTAGATCTATTTTGTGCAGGTTCAACACATTTACATGGTATCAAAGCCGACGGACTGCTAAGAAAAAGCTACACCAAATTGATTTTTTGTAGGTACAAAAGATTGAAGACATCAAAAAGATGGATTATTCACCGAAAATACTTCTCACGCCTCATAACTATTTGGAATGGAAGCCAAAAATTATGCTTCATCTTAGATGCAGAGGCTTGTACCAAATTAGTATGGAAATGGAAGTAGATCCTGATTCTGTCGATGAGAAAAATGACTTTCTCAATAGACAAGATATGGCCATAGGAAGTATCATCATGTTTGTTTCTTCCGAACTTTTACATCAAGTATATGAAGAATCGCAAGGATCAAATCCAAATGAATTATGGACCAGATTGGAGGTTCTATTTGGGAATAAATAATATTGTGAATATTTCATGCAGGAGGTCGAACAGATAGAGTTAGAAGAGAAGCCATCAGAAGATCAAGCCTCTTATTATGAAGAGTCTTCTACAAAAGTATTTGCAGAAATTTGTATTCAATTAATTGAAGATGATGTCTACTCCATTTCAGATTTGTTTTCTTAAATTCATGTGGAAGATATATGGTATGCATATTAGGAGTCACATGCAAACACTTTTGCATGCACCATGCATGCATCTCAGGACTCAAAAAGGGAGCCGCACACATCAGATGCCATTTTGATATTTTCTGAGAAACATTTGTAGAAAAAAATTGGATATTTGAATTCCTCTCGGGAAAATATCCAATTTCAAAAAACAAATCGTTCGAAACGGAGTCCAGAAAGTGAAGTTATGATTGTTTTAAAATCAACAAAATTTCAACATTTTTTTAGAAACGGCCGCATGGTTTTCAAAATTTCATCCAAAATTTATTTGGATATTATTCATTACAAGAAGATAAAGTGGATATGTGAGGAAATATCAATGATGCATATACTTCATCAGATCCATGCAGACATCTACATCTTCAACAAAATCTTCAAAGAGCACAAACTTGCATAGTTGTGAGGTATTCTTGGAGTGAAGGACGTGGTTGCTTAGCAACTACCTTTTGTTCCTTTTCATTTTATTTTTATTTTATGCATTGTAATTTGAGCGGGGGTTTTGTTCCCATGATGTTTTCCCTCTTTCCTCATTTAGTTCAGTGTATCTTTTGTATTTGGGTACCTAACATGGCCTCGTAACCGGGACCCATTCTTTATTTTCACCATAGTGATGTTCAGGGGGGGTGTTGGATTTACTTCACACACACCTATGATTTGTTTTTAACTAAGGTTATTCCTTGTTTATTAATCATAATTAGTCATTATCCAGTCTCCTATATTCCACCTGGAGAATATTCTCTTTTAGTTGACACTTTAGTTTGACTAGTTGACTTGAGTTTAGATGTTGCATTGGTTTTGTCACCATGCAACATTGGGATCATCACCAACTCACTACTCTTTGTTCAGTCAGTTAACTGAAG